>JARKHS020017005.1:0-60045 GCA_030143305.2 Amblyomma americanum | reverse complement strand
GCTCGTCAAGAAGGCAGTGGCGAATGCCCCTCAAAGAAGGCCCTCCAGCCAATGGTATCGACCGGTTATCATAAAATCGCCATTGATCACATTTCACTAAGCCGCTTGCCAATCACGTTCGACTTCACGCTATACTTGCGGAGAACTTTTTTTATGCCAACGCTGCAGAGGCTATGAAGGAAAGAAAAGGAGACAGTTTCTTGTCTCCATGCTGTGGGGAGTGTGCTCCTCACCACACCAGCTACCTTGCAAACTCTCTCCAACTTCCCCCTTTCAGCCCTCCGTACCCCTACCTTAAACAACGAACGTCCCGCTCCACGCGGAACGGAGGCAAAGGACCTGTCCCTCTTTCTGCCCAGCCGCTGCTGCATTGAGAAAAAATCTTGTCCGCAAATATGGTGTCGCAGTTCCTCAGGCGGAAGCGAGCTAGCTACATGCCGGCGACTACAAAAAGGGATGTCCGTGTGCCGAGCCTCATCTCAAAGCCAGGCGCCTCATGGTAAGGTATCGCAGCCCTATCAGCACGCGAAAGAATGCAGTCGGTGGCGTGGTCTATTTACTTTTTCCTCCCGACAGCATATCGTATCTCTTCAGTGCCCTATCCCGCAAGAAATGCTGCATTTAAAAGATTTCGCAGAGTTCCCAAGGATTGCATATACTCAAGATGAATTAAGAAAGAGGCCGCCGCGGTGGCTGAGTGGTTATGGCGCTCGGCTGCTGTCCCGAAAGACGTGGGTTCGATCCCGGCCGCGGCGGTCGAATTTCGATGGAGGCGAAATTCTAGAGGCCCGTGTACTGTGCGATGTCAGTGCACGCTAAAGAACCCCAGGTGGTCGAAATTTCCGGAGCCCTTCACTACGGCGTCCCTCATAGCCTGAGTCGCTTTGGGACGTGAAACCCTCATAAACCAAACCTAAACCAACGAATTAAGAAAGGGGTACTGCGAAGACTTTGATGCTTTTTTACCTCGGCACCTAGCGAGTAACGAAGCACGCCATGACTGGACGTGTCAACAGCACGGCTGCTGTGCTCTTGCCAAACTAATACATGACTCATTACAGCTTGAATATGGTAAAGTTGTAATGCAAGGAGTGCGCGAGAGAAGGCGCCAGGTGCACACTAAACAATTTATCACCCTTTGAGGTGTAAATCAGCTAACCCCCGACGAGCACCCTTTTACAATTGTTCGGTGCTAAAAAAAGGTGCAGAGATCAGCACCCTTAAGGAAGGGTCTACTCAATGAAACTTTAGAAGATATTATGTTCGCACCCTCATTAAAGGGTAATATTTTTCCACAACACCTCTACGATTGCACGTTCGAACGGTTTTCCACATTGATCCACCCATGAAGCAAAAGCCTTGGACTGACGCGCGCCCTCTAAACTTTCATGCTATGCACCCTTCATGAAGGGTGCTGATAGCTGCACCCTTTTAGCACCCAAAAGGGTGTTCGTCTGGGGACAGCTGATATGTACCCTTAAGGGTGAAAATTTGTTTAGTGTGTGCAACTGTTTTCCTTGCGTTCTATATATTTTGCGATATAACCTAAGCATCTCCATTTAAGTGCTGATCGTAGCACAGCCTTATATTGGAGACTTTTAAGTGGATATTTTGGAAAGAGCGGACGCGTCATAACTGTAGCAGCAGCGGCTGTCGCGAATGTAGTCCTCAGAGAAAGCTCTAAGGTGGTCACAAGAAAATGGTTTTTGCACTGGCACCAATTGCCCCGTTCTCTCTCTTCTTCATCTGCGATTGCAACCAGGGCCCGCTCCCGCGTAGCAACATTAGATAGTCTGAATGCTAGTAAAGAATATCCGCAAGTGGAGTGGCTACCTGTAAGAAGCAATAAGAGCGCCTTCGAGACAGTGAACTATGTACGGCGGCGTATTAGTCCGCTTGCACAAACCTATTGCAGAGCAGTCTTAACTTAGACATGGCGACGCCGAGTATCTAGGCAGGAAATGTTGGGAAATGTAGGCAAAATGTGGGCAAAATATTGTACGCAGTACTGAAAGCGCCGAAATTGTGATGCTGTGTCTACACAGCCGTACTGTAATAGCTTTGAATTGGATCGAACGCTTAGAATACACAAGCAACATTACGCGATGCACGTGGAAAAAGCTATCTGCGTAACTGAAAAATTCTGAGAAACGGCACATTGCACGATTTGGCGGCCGCTCATAATTATTTAGAAACAGGGCAGCCAAAAACGAGACAGACCAGAAAAGACACAAACAACGCAGTGTGTGTTTTCTCTCTTGTGTACCGTGCGCGGCGGCGCTGGTTTGAAACATTATCAAAAATTCTCATGAGCAATATTTCAATACAACGTCTTATCAGTACTCACATGGCTCTTAACTTACGTTACTTACTTACTTACCTAATTAGTTAAATCCTTACTTACAACTTTTGGTTTACTTTACCTTACCTTACATTACCTTACTTTACTTACTTTACTTACTTTACTCACTTACTTACTTACTTATTTCATCTTTCTTTACAAAAAAACAGGGCAGCAAGAAAAAAGCAGTCCTCGCGTCCGCTTGACAATCCTCACCACTCATGCAGAGACGCAGTTTTGTAGTGACTGGAATGGCTACATAACTGCACCCTGTTATGGTCACCTTGGAAACAAAGACATATTATGTTCAAGAAAGATACTTTTGTGCGCATAAGTAATATTTGCAGAGAATAATCCATAATAGTTCTACATATTTACAACTGCATGTGCATGTGGAAAAGCGAAGAACTATTTCCCTGCTGATGAATAAAAATGAGCATTTGCAAGATCAAAATGAGTAGACCGCTCTTTCACTCCTCTGCTGAAGACATGTACAGCTCGAAATTGTAATGTTTACAACAGAATCACTTTATGCATCATTTTTTTGCTACAAGGGTGCCGTAGAAGCTTCATGGCGAATTTGAAACTATTGCGTACTGCATACTGCTCTTTAAGATCGAAGACATTCATATCAAGCATGATCTCTTGTTCAATACACAATTATCGGCCGCTGCCTGAATAAAGTAACCACGCTTTTCTACGCTTGTCGTATATGGAAGTCTAAGGCAGTAAAGCTGCGGCAGCTGGCGTATAACAGCACATTTCGTTTTCATACTTTGTTTTTACAAAATAAGAGTATGTGGAGAAATTCTTTATAAATATTCATCTGGGCGCCTGTATACGCTATCAAAAAAAAATGTTCTGTTAGAATGCGCTGAAAGGCCATAATAATAATAATAATAATAATAATTTGTTTATGGGGAAGGAAATGGCCCAGTATCTGTCTCATATATCGGCGGACACCTGAACCGCGCCGTAAGCGAAAGGATAAAGGAGAGAGTGAAAGAGGAAAGGAAGAGAGGTGCCGTAGTGGAGGGCTCCGGAATAATTTCGACCACCTCGGGATGTTTAACGTGCACTGACATCGCACAGCACACGGGTGCCTTAGCGTTTAGCCTCCTTAAAAACGCAGCCGCCGCGTTCGGGTTCGATTCCGGGAACTTCTGATCAGTAGCCGAGCGCCTTAACCGCTGAGCCACCGCAGCGGTACGCTCTGAAAGGGCAAGAAACAAAGCGGCGATATGTTGGTAAGCACAGCTGGGTTTGGAAACAGTTTTCTTGCGCTGAAAGGGCAAGAAAACTGTTTCCAAACCCAGCTGAGCGTACCAACATACCGCCGCTCATCTGTCGCAAAGGCCAGACTGAGACAGAAAGGTGACCTCTCCTACGCAGCGGCAGCTTTTCTCCTCGCCTTTGAAAGTGTTCTATAAACAGAAAATACGATTCAGGCTATTGGGAGGAGACAGGGTTTTTTATACAATACGAAATTCACAAAAAACAGGCCTACATACATGGCAAACGTGGGCATGGAAATAGTCCTGCTTAAAACAACATTAAATACTTCTGATAGAGTTACCGAAACAAAGTCAGTTAACGGTCACTAATGAAGTGTTAGATGCGCGCAGTCTAAACGCACTTCGTAGCTAAAGAAAGACAGGAACCTTCTGCCGGTAAGAAGTGGTGTCGAGTTTGTGCCACGTCACCACTAGGTCAATGCTTGCAGCTTACAGCCCTCGTTGAGACGACAAAGGTCCGTAAACAGCAGGTGGCCGCATTGGTGTCCCGAGGATGTCGGCATGGGCCCTCCCTCAACTGAAGGGAGTTAACTTGACAACTAAACCAGAGCGGAAGTTGGTGGTGCACACGCCGGGTCACCAGGTTTCGGAGACGACAAAGCCTGCTTGCTGCCTTGCACCTCTGACGTTTAGAATATTCTGCAATCTGCCAGCTGTTCTCTTTTCTCGCGTATTTCCTTGCACGGGTATTTGACGGCGAGTTCTGAGAACTGCAGACTTGGCGCATAGATAATAATTGAAATGTTCGTACCTGAGTTTTACGTTAGAAAAAAGCTCTAATAGATTTACATACATCGCAATAACTGGTAATTGTTTTCGAGCACAAATATTTTTCTTTGTGCCTTCCTCCTCACTTATACTAGCGTCGCCTTATAGCATATATTACAAGGAAGGCCTTCCGTGTCCGAGGTGTTCTTCGCTGAAAATTTTATTATTAGCCGCTTACTGCAGAGGAGCTCTTGTTTCAAATTACCCTAAGATATTTACATGAAGGAGGAAGAGGAAGTGGGGGAGGAAAGGCGGGGAAGTTAACTGGTAGATGAAACCAGGTTGCTGCCCTCCACTGGTTACGACTACGCAAAAATATCGCTGAAATCGAGAGGCGAATCGAGGAACATACACTTACTCTCCAAACACAACAATGGAACCAAATATGTGAAAGCGTCAATGGACAGCTCGGAAATAAGAAGACATGGCATCTTCTAAGACACCTGCTCGATCCAGAACAAACACGTCCCGTGCAACAAAGTCAACTGTACAGACTCATACATAAATATGAGGGTACAACTGAAGACCTAATCAAAGAGCTAGCAGAACGTTATCTAAACACGGATGATAGTACCACACAACCAGACTACCGGGGGACTCCTAATCCAAATTTAGACGCAGACATCACAGACGCAGAGGTCTGGTACGCAATTGGAAAACTGCGGACAAGATCTGCGGCAGGACCAGACAAAGTAACAAATAAGACTCTCAGGAACTTAGACGCAACGTCGATCGCGGCGGTTACAGACCTTATGAACAAATACTGGCATGCAGGCAACCTACCAATAGAGTGGAAACACGCGAAAATCACTTTTATTCCTAAAGCGGGTAAGAAACTCAGCACTGAGAATCTACGCCCAATTTCACTAACATCATGCCTAGGCAAACTCATGGAACATGTCATCCTCAATAGGCTCCAAAACTATGCGGAGGACATGAACCTCCTACCTGAAACAATGTTAGGATTCAGGGCCCAACTATCTACCCAGGACATTCTCTTGCAGCTTAACAAGGACATAATTGAAGCTGACGAGGGAACAGGAACGAAAGCAATATTGGGTTTAGACCTTGTTAAAGCTTTCGACAACGTCATCCACAAAGCCATCTTAACAAACTTGTCAGAAATCAACCCCGGAGAAAGGACGTACAACTACATCCGATCCTTCCTCACTAACAGAACAGCAGTGATAACGGTCGGAACAATAGAGTCTGCCCCAATCAAACTAGGAAGTAAAGGAACGCCACAGGGCTCCGTCCTGTCCCCTTTCCTTTTTAACCTCTCCCTCATCAAAATTCCCCCCAAACTGGCACAAATACCAGACCTACATCACACGTTCTATGCAGATGACATCACACTTTGGGTAACCAAAGGATGCGAAGGCTACATAGAAGACACACTCCAAGCAGCAGTGGACATCATCGAGGCATGCGCATGGGATTCCGGCCTCACTTGTTCTGAGCAAAAATCTGAACTCTTCGTGATCCGTCGTAAACAAAGAGGTAGGCGTACCACGACATCCCCCCCGCAAATAAACGTCTATGTTAATGGACGATCTGTCAAAGAGGTATAGACCATGAGAATACTGGGGTTGTATTTACAAACAAATGGAAAAAATACTGACACACTCACTAAGCTAAAACGCACGGTAGAAGCGACGGCGCGATTACTCCGCCGCATAGCTAACCGCAGAGAAGGGGTGAGGGAAAGAGATTTATGCCGCCTAGTGCAGGCCTTTGCGCTGAGTAGGATACTCTATGCCACCCCTTATCTGAAATTTTCGAAAGCAGAAAAGGACAAATTGGATAGCATGATACGGCAGGCCTATAAGGCTGCGTTAGGACTCCCACTAAATGCCTCAACCGAAAGGCTTATGAGGTTAGGAATACATAACACCTACAATGAATTGAAAGAAGCCCATTTAATGGCTCAAACAGCGCGATTAGCCAATTCCAGAACTGGCAGAAGTATTCTTACCAGGCTCGGAATTAACTTCCAACCTACGAATAACGATGCTAAAGTAGACTTACCCCGCGCCTATAGGACGGCCCTACTAATCAAACCACTCCCCAAAAACATGCACTCCTTACACCATGAGGGTAGAAGACAAGCACGAGCCAAAGCCTTACATACGAAATACAGACAGTGCGCTGCAACACTTTATGTAGATGCGGCAGAATACAAAAATACCAATGCCTTTGCAGTTGTGGTTGTGAACGAGAATGGTGACCACATCGTCTCGGCGACAATCAAAACGAAATCCTCTGAAACGGCAGAAGAGGCGGCTATAGCCCTCGCCCTAGCACATACCCAAGGGAGCATCATCCTCGGCGATTCCAAAATGGGTATCAATAATTTCGCTAAAGGGCGAATTAGAAACACCTCCCTTAGAATCCTTAACGCAACCAAATTCTCACCAAATTATTCCGAATTGATATGGGTCCCAGCCCATTCGGGGAATCCGGGGAACGAGGCAGCCCACATTAAAGCCCGAGGTTTCGTCGACCGGGCAGTGGATGAGTCTGGCTCCCTGAATTTCACGAAGGACTCAATGATCACATATCATGATCTCACCAATCATTTTAAACTAGAGAGGAGAATTTTCCCCCCTCCAAACAAAAGACTTACTAAAGAACAAGAGGTTACGTGGCGTCGTCTACAGACGAGATCGATACGCACCCCATCACTCCTCGCGCACATTTATCCAGATCTTTACAACCCAAACTGCAAACACTGTGGCCAACGTGCTACCTACGATCACATCCTGTGGGACTGCAAAATAGAGCCACCTCCGGGTGATCTAGTTACAGCTCCTTCTCTCGAGCGGTGGGAGACCGTGCTGGCTAGCTCTGACCCCAGAACGCAAGTTTTGGCGGTGGAGTGGGCTGACAAAGTCGTCGAGGGCTATGTACTCTCGACCACTTAACGCGACCTCTTGCCAAGCTCTTCCCGGCGAATAAAATGTTTTACAATCAATGGTTAAAAGAGATGAGAAGATATAAAGGTGAGGGACAAAAGAGAGTCATAAGAGAAAGCAGAAGCCGAAAAGGCATAGGCAAAGTCGCAGCCAGTCGCGCAGCCTCGACACTCTTAAGAACCGCAGGAGGGCCTGGTAGGCCCTCACCGCCGATAATCGCCGCGGCCAGTGTCCCTTGAAATTTTTTACCGGGCGTGAATCGATGCGTTTCAGCGCAAGAAGTACAGAATAGCCTTGTATTGTATGCGACCACAAATAAAGGTGCACAATGTTTGTTGTAAAGGATTTGGAATTTATGTCCGCGGTTTGCGCATGCTAAGTATTCCAGGAATTCGTTTCCAGCGCAAGGAAACCGCCTTCACAGCGTAGGAAATCTTTCTTGACATCATATTTCATCACAACCTAGGCATCGTTTTACGGAAATATCTTCGCAATCGTCAACATCTCCCCGCATCTTAATCATACTTATAAAATCTAAGAAATAAGATAGAGAGTGTCTTATTGGAGATCTTCCCAGAACAATCACGTGAAAAAAAAACTGGAATAAACGTTGTTTCATCTAATCGATATCAATCAAAATAAATAACCACCGCTAAGTGGCGCAATGTCCACAGTAAGAAGCTGCACCTTACTGCTTAGTTTCAGTTCAGTTTTCTATTAGCAAGCAGCGGCAGGCACATGAACGAGATGAGATTATACATCAGATATACATGCTGCGCAATGATGCTGAATGTAATTAACAGATCTGTTCCCAGTAGGCGAGTTCGAATGTGGTATTGAACACATCTTCCCATATGCGGAGCTCTAGAACAACATGTTCTTTTGTGAGCAAGTAGTCTAACTCGTAGGCTTCCCTACAAAACCTGCTATGACCGCAGGTAAGAGTAGATTTGCATTCGAATGAAGTGTAGAGCTCTGGTACTAACTTAGAGAATAAGTCATTATACTTACAAAACTGGTAGCGACAATTTTCAGTAAGTAGATGTGGTAAACTGTATGTTATAGTTACATAAATAATAACAAGAACTAACTTCATCAGGAAACCTTAATAGCAAAGTGCACCTTTCACTAAATTAATTATACTAATTAGCCTACGTGAAGTTAATCGCCGTGCTCAACCCCCCCCCCATGTTTGCATTTCTGCCCCTCTTCCAGCTTGCACGATTGCAGCAATGAAAAAATAAACAACATACTGGGCATACTGGTAATTTGATGGTGGCTGTTTATGCACAGTACTTTTTTTAAAAGCTAGCGCTATGTACTAAGAACTTTTTAATGGTCTGTCGCATGAAATAAGCATGTAGCATGCTACTTCAGTTACTGTTCTGTGTTGGTGCAGTGTCTTATTTATATTGTATTCAACATGAAAAACTATAGTTTCAATGTCGCTACAGCCAAAGCAATAAGAGCTTTCTGCTGTACACTGGCCACAGTACGCATGCTGAAATCGCGACTTGGTGCCAGTTAAGCGTACAAAGCATACAAGGATGGCGTGACAAGAAGACATCAGATCACAAATAGGCAGGCAACAAGAAAACCTGAAATAAGGGAGTGTCATACAAATGCGACACGCTCACTGCCCATGCACACTTTAACCGCTCCCTGCCTTATATACGGATTAATAAATAATTCCCTCAAGAAGAGCGCACAGGCTGATGTCCTAGCATTATCATCTCTATCATCATCTCCCTGACTGCGCCCACTGCAGGGGAAAAGGCCTGTCTCTTTCAAATTAAGTAAGTCGTTTGCCAGCTGCGCCCACCGTATACCCGCAAACTTCTTAATCTCCTCCGTCTCCCTAACTCTCTGCCGCCTCCTGCTACGCTTGCCTTCTCTCGGAACACCCTCCCTAAGTAGACGTATTCTCTAAACCCTTCCAGCACCTCGCTACCAAATGCGAACTGTTGTTCCCTTGCAAGACTGTTAAACATTACATTGGTTTTCTGCTTCTTAATTTTTAGGCACGTCATTCTCCTGTGCCTGTCCAACTTTTTAACTCTCTGTGTCTGTCTAACCGTAAGTGGTAACGGTTTGCAGTTAATTTTTTAAGCAAAATTTATTGCCCGAGGGCATCAATGATGGGCGAAGGTGTGATGAAAGATGAAGTATTGACTGAATTAGTAGAGAAAGGCTAGCTGATTTGATTAAGTCCAGTGGAGAATGATGGTACGATCCCTGTATCCAGGCAATATATGAAGCGGGGTTTCTTGGTGAAAGACCCGTTGCCTTCAGGTGCCGGATCCTTGTAGGCTTGAGAGCAGGGCAGTCCCACAGTAAGTGATGAATGTCGGCTTCAATGTCCTGGTGTTTACATATCGGGCACCCATGCCGAGGAAACAAATCTCGGTACTGAGGTCACTTCCGAGCGACGGCAGGTGTGAGGGCAACCCCGACCCGGATGCTCCTAAGCGCAACCACCTCTGCACGGGTAGGACCACGGGGCAGGGTTGCCGCACAAGGAGGGATGAGAGCACGTGTGCGGCGCCGGAGGAGTTCCTTTCTTGATGAAGGGAGGGTGACGTTGTCCAAATGAAGGAGCCGAGGCAATGATGAGCCTGGAATCGCGATGCGGGTTGCTAAATATACCTGGCTTTTAGAGGCTAACAGATCTCGTGGGACCCACTCAATACGTACTGGCTGCGGGATGCGGGCCGCGAGCCGGTGGATGTCCTGACATATAGTGGGGCAGCGGCTAACAGGTTGTAGCAACCGGACAACTTGAAGGGCGTCAGTGCGTATGACAACGCGGGCCGCAGGGAGCATAGTTGTGGCGGCCACGGAGCAGAGT
This sequence comes from Amblyomma americanum, assembly GCA_030143305.2. Classification (NCBI taxonomy): domain Eukaryota; kingdom Metazoa; phylum Arthropoda; class Arachnida; order Ixodida; family Ixodidae; genus Amblyomma; species Amblyomma americanum. The sequence continues at coordinate 49,878 of JARKHS020017005.1, read as the reverse complement.
GCTTCTTGAACTGCAACGAGCTCAGCACAAAAGGACGAAGGTGGTTCCGTAAGTTGAAACCTAGAGGTTTGATTCAGGGCAGGTCTACACGGGCAGTAGATTGCTGTTGCTTCGCAGGCTTGTACACTTGCGTCTACGTAGAAAACAATGGATCCTTCAGGCAGGCAAGCATCTTGTTCCCCATATTTCTGGCGAAGCAATGATGCCGAACTAGCAGATGTTGGTCGGCGATTATCGGTTGGCTTGTTGTCACTGAGCTGAACAAACTTCCATGGGAGAATAACTGGCGTTGGCGGCTGAAGAATGGAGTTTGACGTTTTATAAGTCCTCAGTGTATGCGTGGAGTGCGATAGACTGGCCTTAAGGCTGCGCGAATCACGGCGCTGCTGCACCAGCTCATCAACGGTATTGAGCGGCGCATTCTCTGGTAAAGCTATGACCGGTTTGATGCGTGGAAGGCACGTAATGATCCGCATAGCCTTTCGGTTCACGGCTTGAAGGCGATCCCATTGGGCTCTTGTAAGATGTTGAAACTAGACCTGATAAACAATACGTGGCTGCAGAACTGCACTCACCAACTGCCGTGCAACGAACGAGCCTGCGCCACCCGTTTTAGGAGCACTTTTTCTAATCAAACCCAAAGTCTTAACAGCTTGCCTTTTTGCCTGAGAAAGCCATGCAGTCGCTGATCCTGATAGGTGATTCGTTAAGCCAAGGATTTTTACACTCCGACTTTCCTGTAGGGAGGTGTCTGATAGACAAAGACGGATTGGCCTTTCAGCAAGTTTACGGCGTCTAAAGCGGTTGGCGACCGACGTGTTTGTTGTTTTTGCACGGAAAGCTGAAGTCCGATGGATGATGCGTAATTAGAGGTAACATCCAAGGCAGATTGAATGGTAGCCTCCGGAGTAAGCAGATCTTGGTGAGTACTCCACATCGTGATGTCATCAGCGTACTGCAGAAATTGTATGTCACAGATGTCAAGTAAGCGCCAAGCCAGCGGGATGAAAGCGATATTAAATAACGTTGACGACAATACTGATCCCTGGGGCACGCAGCAGAGAGGAACAAATGATCCGACCGCATCGCCACTGAGGCGTAATGCAGATTTTCTGCCTTCCAAAAATGATGCGACAAAACTACGCTCTCAGAGGGAGATGAAGCATGTCAATGAAGTTAAGAATGGCTGCATGACTGATGTTGTTATATGCCTTTTCAACGTCGATTGCAAAAATGGTACGAACATTGCGGCTGCGGGTAGATGACAAAACTGCAGATGCCAAGACAGCCACCCCGTGCTCTGTGCCAATATATGGACGAAAGCCGATTGGTGCTGGGTGATAAAAACAGTGCTGCTCTAGCCACCATGACAATTGTGTAGCTAGCATTTTCTCCGCCAGCTTGCACAGCGTAGGAGTTAAGGAGATAAGTCGCAAGTTTGCAAGGTCCGTCGGAGGCTTTCCTTGTTGCGGGATAGGAATCACGACAGCGGAGTTCCAGCTCTCAGGCACGACGCCATCCAGCCATACATTGTTTATGGTGTGTAGCAGTTGAGGGAGTGCAGCGCTACTCAGGTTTTTTTACACCTCGTACTGAATATTGTCCGGGCCGGGTGCTGTTTTCTATTTCGTATCATCTATTGCAGCCAGCAACCCAGGCATAGAGAACGGACAAGCAATTCCATCTGCGTCGACATCAGACGGCATTTGATATACATGCGCTGGGATACCTTCCATATTTAAACTTGCGGCTGAAGAAGGCGCAGCATCACATTTTAGAAAAAACTTTCATGCTGCTTCTTTCTGCTTCTTTGGCGAAATCATCTGGCGGAAAGTTAGCCGCGAAGCGTGCGGCTGCTGCTGCGTCAGTAGAAGGGCGACCGTGTTCTATTGTACTGAATGCTCGCCAGAAAGACGCATTCGAGGATTTTGCAGAAAGTTGTTCACACCACGCATGCAACTGCCGTCGAGAGAGATCGCGTCCATATTTGCGTACCTTAGCTGTAAGATAGTGCAATCGCGTACGTGCCTTCGATGAAGTCGGGTCTCGCGTAACAGCCAGCTTGGCTTGACGGCGTGCTACCCACAAGAAGGCCGATGTCTGGTGCCGATCGACCAACATCAGTCCAGGTGGTAGTTGTAGCACTGTTGAGAGCTGTTTGTGTGCGCTCAACAAGGATTGGCGAACAATCTCAAGAGAGATTGTCCCGACAGGAGCGAAAAATGTCCCAGTTGATCACAGAACATTAGTAGCGTAAAGGTCGTATATGTAAGGTGTGAAGACTGATCATGATAGGGTGATGATCACTTCCCCAGCAGTCTGGCTCCATGTGCCAGAAGGGAGTACGCAGACCCGGCCACCACGTCAAGTCTGGAGCATAGGAAGCACTGTGAGTTTGACGCACTGGCCGTGTTGCTGTCCCAAGATGGTTGAGAAGCACAAACTGGGCATCCATGAAGGCGTTCCGCAGGCGCCTGCCACGAGGGCTCGAAGTGGGGTACCCCCAATCCCGATGAGGGGCGTTAAAGTCGCCTCCGACTAAAATCGGACATCCGAGAAACTGCCGACGAACACTTGTTAACCAGCCAAGATTAATACGGAAGGAAGCGCCACCGGCTGGTCTAACGTAAAACTAAACAACCACAACGGTTCCCTTCTTAAATTTCGCAGCCACTGCCACTACTTCTTGATACGCCGTGCACCAGTTTTCGAGAGCAAGGCGTACATGGGAAAAACATGAGTCCACATACACCGCCGCCTTTCCCGGGGGAGCAGCAGTTTGTACACGGTGGTCTGTCATTGAAGGAGACATGTAGGCACTAAAGCCTAGAATCGTTGGCAAGGCGTTTGTTTCCTGTAGCAGCATGGCCCATACCTGGAGCTTGTGAATTTGTATTCGGGTCTTCAGCTCTCCCACCTTCGTGGAAATGCCTCTGCAGTTACATTGCAGCACACCAGCACGACTGGAACTTGCCATTTCTAGTTACTAGCCCAAGCGCTGTAGTATCACTGATGTAAGGTTGGACAACTGGTTAACCATAAACCGGAGCAAAGAAGTCACAGAGTTGTCCAGTGGCATTACGGTAATCTGGGAAGAGGCGGCAGGAAATTACACTGGTGGGCGGCAGGAAGGCGATGTTGCTGCGCCATTGATAGATGTGGCGGATGATTCCGCTGCCCGTCTACGTCGAGCGAGCAGTTCACGGTGTTGCCGGAGCTTGGTGACGTCCGCTAAAAGACGTGCGATTTGTTCGTCGATGGCGGCCATAACGTCATGCGGTAGTTCAGGCACACTGCGCCGCTTTGTTGGCAGTTTTCGGAGGAGTTCTTTTCGCACAGTATCGTTAGAAGGCTGCTGAGCTAAAGGATGATGCAAGTTGTGCTCAGGAAGCTCCGGCTACTCGTCGTCATCCCACTGCAGAGCTGCGAACAGATTGGACGTCTGCAATGAAGTAGTACTGTCATGTATTTGCCAATGATTAGTCGTTCGACAACGAGCCTTTTGTGTTGCCTTTTGTTTTGTAGGACAAAATGGAGATGTTATCTCGTTGTCGCCGGATTTACAAAGGCCGCATCGATAAGCCACTTTCCCTTCCGATGTACTTTCACCGGCAGCAGTGAAGGGGTAGGATTTGCGCATATGCCCAGTGCGGAAGCAGGTATAGCAATATACTGCACTCGGTTCATATGGCCGAGGCTGTAAAATACAGCCAGAATAGTACGGATGGGCTAGTAGTGTCAGAGGGCCTTGCAAGGTATCTATGCAAAAGCACCCCTTTCCCATGCGTCAGGCCTGGATGACATGGTGCTTGAGACGGTACAGCTCACGCTGAAGTGCAGTTTGATCCTCAGTGATATCGGCGTTGTAGACGACGCAGCGTTGCAAGTCGGAGCCTTCAACTAAATACCCTTGTACTGGCACAGAGATTTTGCTTCTTAGTGAATTACCCCTGAGCGTTTGCAGCCGTTATACGGCAGTCAGATTCGGAAGCCACACTGCAATGGTGTTGGACTTTGTCCTGGCTGTGAAGCCCCGAAAACCTTTGGTTCCGAGGCACGCATCCAAGTTAGCTTGTAGAATCTTGTTTGGTATATTTGTGAGGCTTTTGTTGGCCGGAGATTTAATGGTCACTTTGTAAGATGACATCCGGGCGTAGGATCAACCGAGATCTCGGTCGGAACACAGATGCGCTTGCCATCCGCCATCAATTGCCGAAGGTGGAATCGGTTGGCTGTCGTTTGAAGAACGCTTGTGAGGTGCCCAAGGGCACTTTTGCATGGGTAGAGGTGCGGATTAGTCCATTGGAATGCTCGGGTCATCATGTCGTGCGGTTTCAGGCCCATCCGGAAGTGTAGAATGGATGGTCATTGGCCGTGGGGGCAGATCACTTACGAGCAGTTCGGCATTTCGGGAAGGCAGTAGTGGTGCATCTGCCGATGAACCGGAAGCAGAAAGCTAGACCTGGCGCCGCGGATCAGGTGTCGACTGCGTGGGTGGTGCTGCCACGAGAGACGCCGGCAGAGCTACCTCCGCCAGCGTGGCAGCGGAGGCACTAAGCCTAGCTTCAGAGCCCAGCTCGGCTGCAATTATGCATGGTTCCCAGGAGGCTTCAGACAGTGAGAGGACGTCTGGAGCTTCTTTAGAAAGCGAGGATGCAATTCTCTACAAATAGAGCGCGTATTTACGTGGGTGGCGAGGTTTTTATGAAAAGCGATGTGCAGCCACCTTAGCAGGGACACACTTCTTTCTTTCGCAGTTCATCCCCTTAGTGACTTAGCAAGGCAATGTCATCAGCGAATTGCAGATTACTTAGGCCTTCTCTGTTAACACTTATCCACACCCGTTCCTTTATACACGCGGTTAATAGTGTTGGCGAGATTGTGTCTCCATGCCAGATCCCCTTCCTTATTGGCATTCTTTTGCTGACTTTGAGGACAATGGTAGCTGTGTAGCCGTCAGCGATATCTTCCAATATTTTGACATAAGGCTATTCTACACCCCGATTCCGAAATGCATGACTGCTGAGATTTCCACTGAATGAAATGATTTCTTGCAGTCAATGAAGCCTGTACATAGTGGTTGGTTGTATTATGCACATTTCTCTGCCACCAGATAGATAGTGTGAATACGGTCTATTGTTGAGTATCCTTTACTCTAGCTAAAATTCTTAATCACTAAATTTCTTCGCTGCGAAACCGCACTCTAAATGCATCATAATTCAGTGTTAGTATGGTTTAAACACTCCAAAGAGGCGCAAGTGAAGATGCGAAAGCCTTTTAATACAATGAATTACACAATAATATATCACAGATTCCCGTTGGCGACGGAAGAACCGTGCAAATACCTTACGCCAAGAAACTGTTTAGCAATGAAAATTTTCTGTGCTGTACATGAGTTTCTGAATTATTTCGTTGTTTATTGGGCTTTTAAAACTGTGAATTCACGTGAAATCTGTAAATTAAACTGTTAAATTACAGGATATACACATCAGGAGGAGTCTAAACTGTAAGTCAAGTATGTAGATGTATTCAAAACTACTGACCCTCGTTGCAGTGGTAGTCAAGAAGTAGCGCTTCCGGCTTTCAGCTGAACGTTGGACAGTTTGATTCTCCACTAGACTCTGCCTTCATTATTTGCCGAAAAGTTTCAAGCAGATGGATTATTTTCACACCTGCACAATGTGTCCGCTGCACGCAAGCTTCCAAGATTGCAGCGATTATGGGAAAAGCAGCGAAATGTGTTGGACAAACGGTCACTCCATCGAAAGGCATTCATAGAACTACGTTACTGCTAAAAATGTAAGACGTAAATCTGGCCCTCCATTAATGTCCTTGTTTGTTATCCGTAAAGCTAACTTACCGCCTTTGAATATTAACCTGGGATTGCAAAAATCGAGAATGCATGACGCTTCAAACATATATAATCAGTAAACAATATTGATTCTCAGTACAGTCTAAGGCACGCACCTAATTTTTTTTAAAGGTTAAATTACGGGTTAGTAACAATTTTCTAACAATCCAGGTTGTTGGGATATTTTGTTCAAATTCAGACAAGTGCTAGGTATAAGTGGATCTCTGCGTCTTCCTGTCCACGTTTTTTGTTCCCTTTGAGCTATTTTTATTGAGTACTGACGATCACTCATAGTTCATTAAATTTAAGTAAGTGCAGATTTTTACTACCTCTACTTTTAAAAGGGTAATAAAGGTTTAGCAACAAGCAGTCTTAGTAAGTCTTAGTAGCATAGTAGCAACACGAAGTCAGGGTTAGTAAACAGCTGCACTTACTAACTTCTTACTGGCGGTTTTTAATTCCGTAAGGTACGTGAAAACCAACCTACCAGCTCGTAACAGCGGTATATCCGTCATCTTGCCTGCGTTTTTTCTATCGCCCAGCAAGTACACTTCATAGTAGCGTAAAAAAAAAAGAATATAATGCTTTTTGTCATGCTTTTTCGTGACCCCTCATATTTCACAATTGTTTACCAAACTCCTACCGGGAAAAGGATTGCTTCAGCTGCAATTTGATGGATTGGGAACCCGGCGCTGCTGCCAAATGCTTCGGAATCTGCTTTTTTTAAGGCGTAAAAAGAAATCATTGGTTTTTCTCTGACAGCTGCCACCGCGATTTGTAGATAATACAATTGAGCACTTTAAGACCCTGGAACATACGTTTCCCTTGTGCTAGCCGCCGCTTTTTCAACAGCCCGAACTCTTGAACATCGATATGTAGCAGGCGTGGCTTCTGCTAAGCTGTCCTCGCAGCGAAAGGTGGAAGTTTTAAAACCACAATAATGCTTTAATGTTAACATCACGGAAACGCAAGTGAATGTATCACATCTAACGAATAAAGTTTTCTCGACTGTATAGTTTACGAAAGGCAGGGGAATAGATCCGCCAGTTATTCTTATGGCATTTTTTTTCAGGAATGTGTGGATAAATCAAGGAAATGAAGTCCAACACACAATAACGACGGCTGCCACTTGTCTGAATAGCTTGAACATCGTAACTGAATTTCATGCTAAAATGTTTCCAGGTGTAAGTAACAAATACAGCCTGTAACCTTGAGGTTGTTAGTTTGGACGACAGTTCCCCGATTTGATTATCAAGCATTCCTAGTAACAATATTCATATGATGCTAACCGGTGCTTTAAGGAATTTCAAGTGCCGCGTTGCGTGATTGCTGCGGTGTTTGGCTATTACAATCTTTGCAGAGGACAATGAAGCATCGTTTATTTCATACAAATAACCATATGCTTGCATAAAGTACACATGTTTCCTTATTTTCCATTGTGCATTGTCTATTGTCTAGCATACGTCATTTGAAATAAAAGATGGTTTATTTTATGTTTACAGGAGTGCGGCCACCTAGCATGGTACTAAAGCGCACCAAGGCACCGTGTTGCACAATAAAGAGAGTTCTGATACCGACGTTTGATGCACGTCAAGTATTATGGATGTCTTTTTATCGGCCTTTGTTTGGATTCATGGCTGGAATGAATAAAAGCTCCGTTCCGGCTTACAGAATACCAGCTCGTTAACGGTGGAGAGAAAATAACATTGTGTGGCACCATCCCTGTCTTCCCGTTGGTAAGGAATACTACTTGTTTCTGGTCTGCTCTTTCTTTCCGGTGTGACAGTATTTACTTGCAAGGTTAGTACTAAAGTTATATTCAAGTTTAGTGTCAGACACGTAAAGCATTCAAAGCAGCAATATTATAAGCGGATGACTTTGTTCCGCATTTTTTTTGTGGTTATTTGGCCAATTAAGGCATGTACGTTGCCGTTTCATAAAAGGTCCAAAACTAGCGTTATAAAAGTTGGCAGAAAAAAGAGGACCTTGATCATTGTGGAATACGTCAAACGATAGCAAACAACGACACACACGGGGCCACAGCCCTTAAAGGAGTATCGTAAATACCTTTAGTGGCGTCAGCATTTCCTGCAGAGTTCGGACGCATTTACCGGATACCGAAGACTAAGCTTGTTACACGTTAAGTTTTTTTCATGAAAAAAACGTTGATCTTGTATATAGAAGAGAAAAAAAACGTTTAGAGACAGAGCTGTGTTGGTCTCCTTGTTAGAGATCATGTGATTGCGGGCGTTGTCCGCGAACGACACCATCTTACGCATCCTCGTTCGTGTTCGTGTTTGTGGTGTCTTCTTCGCGTGCTCGTCTGTTTTGGGCTGTATTTTATTCAAGTACACATCCTGCCTCCCTCCAATTACTTACACCCTGCTCCCTACCGCTGCGCTGATCACACAGTGTGCCCATCATATATAGATGAATGACTGACCCCGCTTGACTGCACGTGGTGCATGATCGTGCAATACGCACACCAACCGTACACTCTTCCGCCCACAGCCCTGAGCTGAGCGGCGAAACACTCCCACTTTCATTAGCATTTGCAGCGCTCCAGCCAAACCGAAACCCTGCTCCTAGACTCCATAACTATTTATCGCATGCAGGCCCTCAAAGCGTAGGATCAAAGGATATTCGGTAATGTTTGCCCACGACACAAATGCAAACGTAGCAGCAAAAACACGAAAGACACCCCCTTAACAAAACGTACTAAACACTCCTGTGTCACCTGCGCTCTGTTGGTGAGGGCAGGAAGATGTGGCTCTCGACAACAAAAAACAAAGCTAACAAGGATTGATAGGGTGACGCGGTACGCTAGTCATCTCTTCAACAAGAGAACAAGAGAAGAGGGCAGACGAAGTAAAGGCTCGCCTCGAAATAATGGCTAGCGGCTTAAGCTACATTTCAGCTCTTGTCACTTTGTTTTGTGCTACCTCCAACCAGGAGTTGCTCAAGCCAAGGAATTCTCGACAAACGGTTTTTCGGCTCCCACCACTTGCCGCATGAAGCTGCGCACTAAAATCAACGGAGGAATTCGGAACGTTCGATGCGTCACATTGACCTTCTACGGCAATCGTAAACAGTTGGTATAATCGCAGGAAGTATGTTATTGGTAAAATGTTACTAAATAAAACAACCCTTTCAAGAAGGCCCTATCTTAACTGCTTTTTGAAGCGGGAAAGAAACGGAAATAGTAGTACATGTTTTTCACGGTGCATTTACATTCCCTCCCTTGCATATACGCAGTATTGAGTGTCTCCTTGTTCCTATCCCTTCACTTGTTCACCCACCATGAAATTCGCATCAAAGCTAGGAACTTTGTCTCTCTTAAGAGGGGCATGATCAGGCGTCGGTTGACAGGTCGTCCGTGGAGAGAGGAAAATGTCCCTAAACACAAACTGGCAGGTGGAGACTTCACACAGATGCCGACGCCGACCACACCGGGTAGTTTTGCTTGTATGGCCCTCCTAATGCTATCGCAGAAAAATGAGGAAAATCGCAAGCCGGGCCTTGAGACAGTCGGCGTCAGCATGGTACTAAAGCCGTCCTGTTTTCGCTGACACTTTTTTAAGGCAGTCACTACAAGAGAAATATGAATCTAAGTAACACTGTTCGATTAATCCTCTGTAACACTACCGGCGTTTTTTCTACGCTACAATGCGGCAGCGGTGCTGAGAAAACTGCAAATGAAGGTCCCGAAACCCTTCCATATGGAGAGCGCCTGCGAAAAATGAACTGTGGCGGCGTCATTCTTATGACGTCTTTGAAGTTCGAACTATCAGAGGCGCCACTACCAAAGAGCGGAAAAGTAGCAGGAAACCGAAAGCCAAAACTGAACAGATCAGTGGTGAAGGCGACATGGTTCAAATGCAGGCCACCTATACCCCTCATTGGGGCTCTCCGCTCCATCGCGTGTGTATGCGTCTCGTTGTGACGTGCGCGTACGGTGCGCGTGGATGCGACAGAAACTACGTGAAGTTGTCGACGACAGCTGAAGACTGCAGGACAAACTGCTGATCCTGCTCACGCGTGTTTACATAGGCGACGATAACACGAACGCGTGGCATTCGGTTCGCTGTGCGCTGTCGTGAAGTGCACGCGTAAGCTTCCAGGTATTCTGAAAAGCTTGCGAGCAGAAGTCGCGCTCTAACGTACCCATGCCAAACCCCATCTGAGTGATAAATAGCACGCGAGTTTCTCATCAAATTGCGCACTGTGCTGTCGATCATAGCGTGTTTGTTGACTAACTGTGCAGCAAGTATGATGGCAGACAAATATTGTGATTGACTCTGCAGTGGGCGTTATGATTTTTACGTCCGTGAACTGTTTCCTGTAGGTTGCAAGTGCATACGAAACAATGTGCGTTGCGCCAATCTGTAGTCTGCCTCCTGCCGGCTTAGCTGTCTGCAGGGATTGCACGCATAATCTCGACAAACACGAATCCGCTGGTTGACGTATTAGACCGTTGGCGCTAAGACGCCATCCACCGATTTCGCCTTCTTTGTCTGGCGCCATCACCAACGTGCCCACCGAATTGCGAGCAAACTTCCCCAGCGTGGCAGTTGGCAGCTAATTTTGGGTGGCGAGAGGTTGCTCTGAACGGGCAACCTGTCTTACAAGCCTCAACGGGCAGCGGCGCATTGCTATACCACTGCACCACTGTGCGAGGAGTGGTATGAGGACTTACAGGGATCTATGATTGTAGAGAATGACCAATTCCGCATATAGGGGCATTAACGCATTATCGCTATAGCCCCAAACCCTTATGACGGAGCGAAAGCCGCGGTGCCAGCGCGCCTAATTTGCATTTCGCCTAACCACGATAAATCATATGTGGGGGGTGGTAAAAACTTTATTGCTCTACTGGGATAAGTTTTACGGAAGAGGGTAAAGTTACACCGCTCCACCGCTTCTTTGCTTGGGTGCTAGTGCTCATTCCGAGACACCATTGGTCGCAGCCGCCACCCGCGATCTTTGGACCAGAGCCATCTGGGACTCCAGGTCAAGCAGTTGGCCGACAACTTCAAGTTACGTACTTCGTAAATCAGTGTGAAGCACACCATGAGCCTGGTTTGCAAAACTACGAGGGGCTTCTGTCCACATAGCACAAGGTACATTGTCGCCTCCTGCAGCCTCGCAGCAGCGGTGGTCGTCCGGGGCGGGCAGAACGCGCTCTAAAGATTAGCGCTGAGTTGCCCATTTCGACCGCTATGGTGATGTCGAAGACATGAAACGCCTCTTCAAACAAATTGACGCGACATTCATAGAAGACAAACTCCGCTACGGTATGCGTGATGTATAAGGACTGGCTTTTCCTAATTTTTTCAAGCCCACTGAAAGGCATTCGGACCTGCGAACAAAAGAAACCGAGAAAATTCATCAGCAGCCTCAACCACTACGATGCACAAGCATCACAGTTTGATTGCAGCGCTAACGGAGGACGACAAAAAAAAAGAGGACTGCACAGTCAAGTGCTATCTCACAACTAGAGTTTTCATCGTGATGACAATAAAAATGCACCAGCATGAAGCTTCGATTTTAACTTATGGTTTTGGGAGCAACACAGCTTACAATTCATCCACTCCGGAGCAAAGAGCTCCAGATGGTGTTCAGCGTTTCCCTACATCCCAAGAACAGATTCACACCGCATACCGCAGTTTCATTACATACTTGACCCGTGTAGAGGTTCAGTACGCATGCAGATGTACACACGCCCGAGTTCCATCAGAAGGCGCTGGAAATAGCCTCCAAACGATATGCATGTCCAATGTAAAATAGCTTCCATGCTGCGCGCTTACTTTATTTTCCTTCGTTTGCGCCCCTTTTCGGGTTCCAGTTCCACAACTGAAACCTCAGCCGGAGAAGCAGAAAGAAAACCGAAGATCCTCATGCGGAGAGAAATGTTTGGCGTAAAATGGAGATACGCACGTGTTTCAGTGTTGTGTAGCGGGCAACATACCCCGATCGAACCAGTACCGAAAGCTCCTCCAGGGAGTGTCTATACTCCAACTTCCCGGGGCATCTGAACGGTAGCCGAGAAGATAGAGCTTTCCTAGTGCAAGCGTGTCTACCGCATCGCCAAGTTTTGCATCGGTGGCGCGTAAATGATCTCCAAGTTCCAAGAGGGAAAGCTGAGAGCAGCTATCAATGGGAAGATGTTAGCTGGGAACCTATGGGTCGCATTAAAAGCTACATAGAGGTTAAGTTGGTTTTCATGAGGACCCATTGCGCGGCAGCACTCGACCACAGACACAGGACGAGAAAACGACGACAAGCTTACTTTCCAGCCCAGCACCGCTCACATCACTGTGTGTCGTTGTTTCCTCGGCTTCTGTTCACGTTTATAGTTCTGTTCACACACACAGCTTCTATTCACACCCTGCCGCTTGTGCTTCAGTTATAGCTGCATCGACGGTGGCTATAACAGAACATCAGGGCCCTGACTCACAGTAGAAGGCAGTGACCATTGATTATAGATAACTCCACTACTGGACAATTCCACAGCTAACTCTGCCCTCATTGGCAAACTAGCTGCAATTTTTCAAAAACGTTTTGACACTGTGGGCAGAAGCCCATAGCAGGCGGGCATGCAGTGACTTCTCTGGGCATGTGAACGTCAAGACAGCAAAGAGAAAGGGGGCCGCAGGTGGCAAAAGACAGGCTTAATTGGAAAGACCTGGGAGAGGTATTTGCCCTGGAATGGGCGTAGTCATGCTGATTATGATGTGATGTTGAATTCATGAGCACTGAAACAAGAAAAATGGGATGACAAAGTCCAGCGGCGCATTCTATACGATACGTTTGCGCAGCAGTGATTCCCTCATGTAGCAAAAATATGAGCACATCATCAACGTCATCAGCCTGTCAAGGGCCACGGCACGGCAAACGCCTCTCTCATGTCTCTCCAATTAACCCTGTCCTTTGTTAGCTGCGGCCACTGTATTGCCACTAACTTCTTAATCTTATCCGTCCACCTAATTTTCTGCAGCCCGCTGCTACTCTCGCCTTCTCTTGGAATCCACTCCGTTTTTCTTAAGGACCAGCGGCGGATATGTTGCCTTTGCATTACATGCCCTGCCCAAGGCCATTTCCTCTGGTTGATTTCGAATGGGATGTCGTCAACCCGAGTTTGTTCTCTCACCCACACTGCCCGTTTCCGGTCTCTTAACATTACATCTATCATTTTTCTTTTCATAGCTGGGAGCATTGTACTTAAGCTGAACCGTTTTCGCTAGCCTCCACGTTTCTGCCCCGTGGGTATGTACCGGTAAGATGCAGCTCTTGTATACTTTTGTCTTGAGGGATAGTGCTAAACTGCCATTCATGATCTGAGAGAACCTTTCCCCCTTTGCATGCTCCTAAAGTTTTCTTTACTTCCTATTTTGTTACTAGCGGAATGTCCCGTTGCTGTGCTTTACTGTCCCTCTCATTAACATTCTGATTACTTTGGCTACTGTATTGATATTTATACATTGGGCTACGTTCATTATCTTATCCATATTTTCGGTGATATTTCCCTCTTTGTTTCTGACTGCAGACATGTCATTTTTACCTATGCCTAGTTTTCTCTACACTGCTTTTAAACTACCTCCGTTATTTAGAGCATGCTAGATTTTCTCTATTTTTAACCTTCCGTATGTCGGCTTCTTTGGACTTCTTTATTAACTTCATTGTGTGGCACTTCTGTTCGGTCTGTATAACTAGACGCTTTCATTCTTTGGCGTTTCTTGATAAGTTTTTTGTCTCCTGAGATGGTTTGCCGGTATCCTGTCGAAACATCCTACCGCCTACTTCTACTGCGCACCCCGTAATTATAGCGGTGAGATTATTGTTCATTGTTTGAACACTAAGACCGTCATCCTCACTTAGAGCCGATATCTCTTCTCAAGCAATATCCTGATTTCAGCTACTTTCCCTCTAACAGCTAACTATTCAATCGACTTGAGCTTCACTAACTACTTTCGTTCCCTCCTCAAGTCTAAGCTAATTCTAGACCTTACCATTCTGTGGTCGCTACAACGCACCTCTCCGAGGACGTCCACATACTGAACGATGCCAGGTTGAGCGCATAGTATGAAGTCTCTTTCATTTTTAGTCGCGCCATTGGGGCTCTTCCAGGTCACTTCCTGTTCTCTCGTTTGCGGAAGAAGGTATTCATGATCCGTAAATTATGTCTATCTGCGAATTCTACTAATAACTCCACACTGCTATTCCTGAAGCCTGTGTCATGGTCGCCTACCGCCTGGTCTTCAATAAAATCAAATAAACGAAATAGCTGCAGATAAGCCACAACCGCAAAGTTCAAGCACAGAGGTTAAAATGGCACTGTAGATCTTGAGTTGTGATACCGGAACGAAGGCGGAGATGGTACTCAGGCTCAGCGCTACCAGGTGGCAGAATTCTCTTCGAGTGCCGTACAACAGGAGTTTCTTCCCAACGAACTTTGTGACAAAAATGCTGCGTACGCGTTGACGAGTAATTGTTTTCCTGACACAGAAGTGGGTCCACAGGCGGAGATTTGTAGTGGCAGCTACCATACGTTGCGGTGGGCAACAGCGGGTGAATTAACACCATGCCGGCCATAATTTCAGTTATAGCGTCATTTTTAACTAGTGCTTCCATTTAAACGTCGTACACTCAATTAGCATCGTTCAAGTGCAGTTTCAAAACCATTGGTGTGGAACGAACACGCTCACTATCTCCAGCCGAACTGTCACCTGATGCTGCATGCAAGCAACATTTCCTTTCTACTAATTGGTTTATGGGGTTTTACGTCTCAAAGCGGCTCAGGCTATAGGACGCCACAAGTGGACGGCTCCAGATAATATTGTCCACCTGGGGTTTATTACAGCCCACCGAAATCGAACAGTACACAGGCCTCAGGAATTTAGCCTTCATGGAAATGCTACCGCCATGGCCGGCACCGAACCCGCGTCTTCCGGGTCAGCAGCCGAACACTATAACCACGGACCCACGGCGGCTACTCTCTTCCGACTAAGATACAGCTTATGCTTCGCAATGGTTTAGTGACGTCCCTCCTCCGGTGCTGAAAAATTTTACGCGGCACAAAACGTTGAACTTATCTGCATGAAATAAATTTAGCTCAGAAAAGAATCATGGGACACAAAGTTGATACACCTTCTCTTACTCCACAAAACGCATCTTCCCAAAGATAAACTTTTTCAATGTTCTGTAGAACAAACATAACCTCATGTGGTGTTACAAAACGTTTTCTATATTCGGTATTAATGGCATGGTTTATGTTGTGAAGCTACAAAAAATTGGCGGTGTTTTAGCTCTTGTTAAGAGTGACGGAATAGCCACAGCTGGCAGACTGCAACTTGCTCAACTGAATCGCAAAAGTCATTCTTTCGCCGCTCCGTTTCGCTGGGCGTTCCTTCTTCATCTTCGTACCACTTGACACGGCGCATGCACACAGCTGTTGCAACTCGGTTTGGCCGGCGCGCCGCGCCGCCAACAGCAGCAGCTGCTCCGCAACACATGGTTGGTCACGTGACCAACCACGTGACCAACCACATAATCAGCCATGGAGCCGCGCCGCCCGCAGCTGCTACACACCACTTGAGCAACCACGTGACAGCGTGGCGGCGCATGGCGCAGCCATGGGGTGGCAGCGCAGCCACAGAGTGGCGGCGACGCCACGCTGAAGGCTCAAAATGCTACCGCGGTTTAGCCACAGCGTGGCGGCGCCGCCACCCGGAAGGCTCAACATGCTACCGTAACGTAGCTATCGCTACAAAATACGACCATTCCTCAGACCAAGTACAAATAATTTGCTTTGTACCAATCCCAGAACGTTCTATGGCGAGCACTGCTTCTTTTTCACGGTACCTTAACTGCTGAACGGATAAATCGAGAAGCTTTTAAATTTTTTTTAACGAAAACGTTGTCATTGAGTGCTTTCGTCTGGATACTTAAGAGGAAATCTAATATATACGGTTTTCCTCTTTGGATTCGGTCATGTTTATCATTACCCATTGTGCTACTATAGTGCGCTGGTCGTTTTTTCTTTATCTTTTTTCTATATTTTTGGTACATTGCCAGTTACACTTTAATGCACCTCTTCATTTCTTTAGAATTGTGTGGATGACTGGCCGCCACACTGGTGTTTTGTCGATCCGAGAGGGGTCGGGACTTAGTAAAAGTGTTCGTCATTATTTCCATGCTCCTTATTCCAAGAGGAAATAAGAGTTGGTTGAGTGAAAAACTAACTTGAATTTGCCTGTTCTTTGAGAAATTGTGGCAGTGAATACACATAATTTGCCGATATTTGCAGTGGGCTGATGTTGGCAAAAATCTTGCGCGCTGTTCAAATTTTGTGGCATGACAACTGTCAAAGTAGCATGAATATTCGGGTTGTTGGAAAATTCTGTAGCTGAGATTCGTGGCAGTCATCGGGGTTTAGGAATTCTGGCTAGAGACAGTGACTGACCAGACGGAAGTTTAATAAGCGCGCAATGACAAATAACAGCGGGGCCAATGACGGCCAACAGAATTCATTATTTCCGCATTTAAAATTGAATATTTAAAATTAGTTTTTAGGGAAAAGAAATGGCGCAGTACCTGTCTCCCATATCAGCTGACACCCGAACCATGCCGTAAAGGAAGGTATAAAGGAGGGAGTGAAAGAAAAAAGGAACAAAGAGGTGCCGTAGTGGAGGGCTCCGGAATAATTTCGACCACCTGAGGATCTTTAACGTGCACTGGCATCGCACAGCAGACGGGCGCTTTATTGAGTTTTGCCTCCATGAAAACGCAGTCGCCGCTGTCGGGTTCGAACCTGGGAACTCCGAATGAGCAGCCGAGCGTCCTTATTACTGAGCCATCACGACGGGTAGCGCATTTCCTAAGGAAACTCATTTAGCCATACAGAAATAGGTAATTTGAAAACTGCTCTGACAACTGTGCAAGAGCATCTTGCTGTGACATGATCATTAGAAGTTTGGAGAAAGTAATAATAATAATAATAATAAAAATTTAATTCCATCACCATACAGTGTTGGAGGGAATGGGAATAAAAGCGGACATCGCTCGACAAGGTCCCACCCCCCTGCACAGCAAGTGCACAGTGGCATGCGAAGGCACTTCTTTGAACAAATACACAATCACCAGTGTGTGTAGCTGCCCTTTCTGCCTGCACAACGAAAGAATATGGCTTGGGCATTTTTCTGCCATTGCGTTTGCATATCGGAGGTAAGACATAGATTTTGCGAAAGTTCAGAAACTAAAGAAAGGCAGCTGGCAGCAGAGAGACCTGCAGTACTTGGCCGTGACGGCTTGGGTGGGAGGCTTTAAAATATTGAATATTGCATCTCGAAAATATTATCCGAATATATAAACGCTTATATTACTCAAAAATCTTTAGCCAGTAGAGGCTTATATTTGCAGCGATAACAAAATAACCCTGTGCTTTTGTACACAAAACACGAAACAATCTCTTCCAGGCGGCTTCGAAGAAAACACTTTGAACGGGCGGAAAACATGTGGGTTATTCTTCTCGCTATTGCCTCTTTCAGCTTGGCGTCTCCACCTGAATCACCGCCAAAGGGTAAGTTCGGGGAAACTGGTTTCGCTTATTTTTTTTTAAATGGGACGCAATGAAGTGGCAAGAACCATACCAGCAGCCATACTCGGTTAAGCGGCCAGTAGTATCACAAACCAAAGTGGGTCCATGAGTGCGACTGGCCTTTTACTTTTTCCTGTCATGAGACTTTCTCGCACTCCCGTCTGAATATTAAACGCCATGTTTTCTAATGCACTATTATGTCATGCTCTTGTAATTAATTTTTGCTTACTATTCCACACATTGATATTGTCAGCGTAATACGTACGCCTTTCTGCTCGGTGATTTTTTCTCGCCTAAAATGCACGCCGAAAATATATCAATGTTTTCCTCTTTTGAGTTTACGGGATGTAACTGATTTCGAAGTGATTATTGATTATCACTGCATCTCTAAATAAAACGTTCCAACCAAGTTATT
The DNA here is from genome assembly GCA_030143305.2 of Amblyomma americanum. Lineage (NCBI taxonomy): Eukaryota > Metazoa > Arthropoda > Arachnida > Ixodida > Ixodidae > Amblyomma > Amblyomma americanum. The sequence goes on along the minus strand of JARKHS020017005.1, from coordinate 32,016 downwards.
CTAATTATGTTGCAAGTAATATCACTGCTTAGAAGACAGTGAACTTTGTATTTTTTGTAAAATTCAATGAGAACATGTTGCGCAACACATGTATGTATTTTTTGTAAAATTCAATGAGAATATGTTGCGCAACACATGTAACTTCCCACCGCTGTAAAGGCCCCACAGCGAACGTAACGGCTGCAGAACGAGTCCAGCTACTCTCAGAAGGGTTACTCGAAAATAGGCTAAATTATTTATACCATTTAGATGCTAGAGAAATATGATGAATATAATCAACTCCCATATAAGGGGTTCACCGATTACTGGAAAGCATTTCACTGAGTCGAAACCTCAGTATTCATATAGGCATTGCGTAAAGAAAGTGTTCAAAAGGCGTATGTACGGCTACTGGAGAAAAAATCAGAGGGGCGTTAGACGCATTAGAAGCTGTCATTGCCTTTAGCGGAAGTGAGTCACTTACGATCATGTGAGGTCGTTAAGGATAACGGATTGGATACCAAGCGAAGGTAAACGCAGCAAGTGGCGGCAGAAGGTAAGGTGGCTCGATGAGGTGTGGAAGTTGTCTGAGACTAGGTAGCCGCAGCTGGCACTGGACACGGTTAATTGAAGTGGTATGGTAGAGGCCTTTGTCCTGCAGTGAGTGTAGTCCGACTGATCCTGCCGTTGATAAGGATCTAAGCGAATCTGCTTTACTCACTGGCACACCTGCTATCGAGTCCAACCGACATTAGCATTTACCACTTATCTTCCCTTGCATGTTTTAACGCGGCAGAGTTAAAGCTCCTTTTCATTGAAAAACCCGGCGTTGTCCCTGCAGCCTTCTGTCGAGGAATCCACGTCACGCGTGGATGTCTTGAATAAAAATTACTCAAAGTAAGGTTTGTAAAGTGAAGTAAAAGTCGGCGCATGTCTCAAACGGCTGAACTTTATAAAGTAATTGGTTTTATGTAAAAAAATTTCCATAAATTTTTGTCCGGATTCGAATTCAAGCGCCCTGGATCGTCGGACAGACACGTTACCGACTTGATCAAGTAGGCATACTGACATGGCTGACGTACAGGGGGGTGGGTAATGTGTGTGCGCTGTTGGCTTAATTTGAAGCTTATTAATGTGCAAATTTCTGGCGTTAACTAGAGACGTGATAATTAGTTACACTAATTAGAGCAAGATTATTCGTGTAAACTGCAGTGTGGAAGAGTTCAAAGACAAGAATGTGGAAGCTGTGTTGTGATCAGTGGGATAAATGTGTGAATGTGAACAAAGAACAATGAATGTGTGGACGAGAAACACCTAAAGGGAGCCATTAATGCCAGCACGTAAGACACTTCAAGGTGGAGGTCAAGTGTCCACGCGATCGTGGACGCGAAGTGCGGACCATTCACACAGGGTCGGCATGAGCCAGCTCAACATCCCACCAAGCCCTACGCCGTATAAATAGAGGCATTGGCTTTACCGTCACAGCATGTAGCAAGTGCACACACAGTATGCCCCACGAGCACATTTAATGCCTCTGCACGGTATACTGATTACCGTTATCGACCGATAGTTACCCATAGATAATATTCACGTCGGCCAGCAAACTGGGCAACATGCGAGAGTTTTGGGTCTGATCTCCAGAGCTACCATATCCTCGGCGGCAGCTCAGTTTCTATGGAAGACGAAATTGCCACTCAGGATGTGTGTGCATGTATGTGGGCTCCGCGTGCGTCAAGAAAAAATTAGAAAAAGAGACACGAGTTGTGGAAAGCGCGTTAAAGAAATTGTGCTGGCATTATTTTTTTATTACTGCAAACACACTACTTAAAGCTGTCAAACCCAACCAAAAACCTTGTGTGAACACTCGGATTAACTCGGGTAAGTTTTGAGGAGGGTCGCGCCAGCTGTAGCCAATGGGAGGACGGCGGTCGCGTGAGCTGTCAACGAGTGGAAAGAGGGTGCGGATATGAAGAGCGAGAAATGCTGTTGAGTGCACACGCAGATGCCAGAAAGAAGAAGCGAAGAATGAGCACCTGCTTTCGCACGTGTACTCGGTTTAACTACGTTGAAACAATACCACTTTTTTCATAACTGAGCCCAGGGATACTGGGCTTGCATTTACACATATAGCATCTTCATCGTGCCTCGCTTCGTGCACTGAGCCCAGTGATGTAGAGCAGGATTTGCCGACGAGAGCAGCTAGTAGCCTTCTGCTGCTTTCAACGCTTTCATAGCACTTTGTTTGACTTGTATGAACTACAAAAAATAGTGCGACTTCTAGTAAATGGTTGTCTCTGAGCGCGAAGCTGCTTTCACCGAGCAGGTCTCGCGTCGCGCTGAGCCTTAATCATTCAGCCGTGCGACCTTCTAGTCTCTTCACTTTTAAGCAGTCTTAACTGCTGGCGCTTCAAGTTCCGTGTTGAGAAGAAAACGCCTAATCTGACACGTAGTACAGTGATTATTGCGACTGTGAGGAGGAGGGGAGAGTGGTGGCCCACCCTGTTGGCCTCACACGCACAGCGGAATACTCGTGCAACGATATATACGAATTTCACTTGCAACCCGGAATCAACCTGGAGCTTCGAGGTGCTTCGTTTTCATGAATTTTTGCTTATGAAATGAGCCAAAAAAAAAAGAGTGAAGTGCCCAGAATGCTGTTATTTTACAGCGAGAGCTGGTAAAACCGCTCCTAGGTGGACAGCAGCACTCGGTCACGTGATCGGAGATGTGTCGAGTACCGCTCGCATGACCTCCGCCAAGCACGTGAACGTGCGCCCGGAGCGATCTTTGCGGCATCCCACGTCGCCCCAAGGCATATAGGTCTCAAAAATAAATTGTAGGTCTTGGCCGTGGGCGAAAAATGCCAGCAGCACGGCACCAACTTTCGCGGAGTGTAAAGCATTACGCAGTAGAGAGTAAATAACTTCGTGCGACATTAGCTGCTGACTGCAGACTCCAAACCTCAGTACTATTAAGTTTATGGTTTATGGGGGATTTAACGTCCAAAAGCGACTCAGGCTATGAGGGACGCCGTAGTGAAGGGCTCCGGAAATTTCGACCACCTGGGGTTCTTTTACGTGCACTGACATCGCACAGCTCACGGGCCTCTAGAATTTCGCCTCCATCGAAATTCGACCGCCGCGGCCGGGATCGAACCCGCGTCTTTCGGGCTGGCAGCCGAGCACCATAACCACTCAGCCACCGCGGCGGCTCGGCACTATTAAGTGAACAGGACTTCAACTAAAGCTATCAGCAATTTTTTTTTCTAGAGTCAAAACAGCCTTTCTTAGTTATGGTGTTCACAGTTATGGCGTTCACAGTGGTGTTCACAGCACAAGTAATTTTGTGGCAGCACACGGCTGCAACCGAGACCATGCGCCCGAAGAGCGGCGCACGCAGCCACGTCTACGGGCACGCTTCACTCAGCATAGCACGTGTCGATTGCTCCCTCTTCATTTTCCTGTCCCATACGGGATGTGCAGATTACCTTTTTAAGTTGGCAATAACACTCTGTTGGCTGATTAAAACATGGAGTTCATTGCTAACAACCTGATACCGCGCAAGGAATATTCCCGTGATGAAGAAAGGTATGTTTTTTTGTAAGGGTGTAAACACTCTCGTTACAAAGGGAGCCACAGTCCTAGGCTTCTGGGGCGCCGTACGGAGCTGTCTGCATCCTGTCGGCCAGCTTTACCTGTCATCTAGCGCTGGAGGTGGTCAGTTCTCCTTCTGCGAAGTGAGAGTGGTGTGAAACAACAACTAAAAAACGCTATCTGCGGAAAATGACTAGCGGTCTGCTATGCTGTCAGTCGTTGCAAAGGAAACTGGCTACTGCCTCGTAGAAATTGCGCACTGTTTTCCGAGCTTCGAACGCACTCTGCAACCTGGCACCAAACAGCTCGCTACCACACCACCATGGCCATGGATCTATATGTAACGCCTTGTGCGCACGCCACATAAACGATAAGCTCTACGCATGCGCGGCTCAGCAAAGTAGTTTCGCTTCAACGATTTCTCATTGATGCCAGATCTGATATTTTCACACCTGTTGCGCGCTTCAGGACACCCTCGGAGCGTGTGGAAGTAGCGGTCTCGGTCTCAGAGGATATGCCCGCGACTCAGCGTGGCAAGCTCAGCAGGAGACCAGCTACCAAGTGACAAGGGGGTTAGTCGTTTGGTGCCCAGCTTTCGCCGGTCGCAAGCCAGAGAATGGGTCGGAGCCAAAGGTTCACATACAAAACAAAAAAGGCCTGATGAAGAGGAGTTTCCACTCACTGGAAAGAACACATAAAAGTTTGCCATACAAAGTGATCCATACACAGTACCACTAGACAGAGGCTGCAATACAAAGAGAGTGATCTTGGACCTAATCCCTCTTACAACAGGGACACTAAAAAAGAACACAGTGTGTTCACCGGGCACAGCGACAGTCCGAAGACCGGAGGATAACGATGGGACGTCGCGCAGACTGGTACGCGCTCCGTCGCAAGTCCGTGACTTGGCGACAGCAGTGTTGCTAGAGTCGTAAAGGAACTTGACCTACGGCACGGGCTCATAGACCGCGCTCAACGTCGTTCGTCTTGGCTAGTATGCGTTAAGGCATGCGCGCTCGTACACATAGCCTCTGCTGCACAACGCTCTTTCACTCTACCGCGTCGCCATTGGCCAGGCGTGAAGAGTGGGTTCTAGAGTATTCGAGTTCCTTCTTCTGTCTCGGCACCGCCGGTGCGCAAGCGAAGTGGAGAGGGTATCACTCAGCACGCCTGAGGTTACGCGCTCTCCATTGGCAATGAGTCATATTTTCTCCCCTGTTCTCGAACCATCAACGGCGCGCGCGACAGATTTCTTTCACGCCGCGCTGGTTTTCCGAATTCCCGCCAGATTTTCTGACACCAGGTATTTGGCTAAAGGGGCACAGCCGCTCGATAGCTTTATCTTGCATCACGCTGGATGAGTGCTTGGACTCCAATGCGAGAGGACATGAAACAGACAAGAAGTGACCAACTAATGACGAAGCCCACGCTTCCAGCTTCGAAGATAAAGTACCTCTCCTAATCTGCTTACTGTTCTCATGTTCCGAAAAAATATGGAGAAGGTGCCAGATTGTCTTCGTTACCTAATGAGTCACAGGTCGCTGCATACGTGGCAGGCAACTTTCAGCTTAGGGTAGATAAGAATCGAGACACGCCTTAAATAGCGATTTCTTAACGCCGATCTAGGAGGTCGAGAGCAGACCCGCGAGACATTCCTGAACCAGCGCCCATGAAGCATTATTACTGTCAAATGCTCAGATGTAAATATTTTTAAGAACGGGAGTGACTTGGCTCTTATTTTATTTTGTTTGCAGACGGCTGCTCGCTTAAAGACGGCTCCATTCTTCCAGTTGGAAAGGACAAGAATAGTTCGGCACCTTGCGAGCGGTATGTTTGCACTAGCAGCGGACTTAGCACAGAACGGTAAGCAAATGCAAATAATCACCACTGCGGTCAAGTTCGTCATACTTCCTTGTTGTATTATTGATTGTGGGACGTTCGGGTAAAAACCATCCCAGCCGCCTTCCTTCATCCTGCTGCCAGTGTCTTGGTGTTTAGGCACACAGTATAAATCGCCCTGGTTTATAACATCCCCGCCTTTTCCGAAGGACACAGAAGTGGATAAGAATTGTAACATTAGAGAGGGTACTGCCCATAACAGATAAAGCGATCACAGAGCATAGACTTTCCTTTGAGGGGTAAAGGAAGCATAATTTCAAATAAAAACAACAGCATGCAAGGCTTTATCATTCTACTTTATTTATTGCACCCTCTACGCAAGACGCATAAAAGAGGGGAGTAGTGTTTACACAACGCTTCTGTGCAGATTTTTTTACCCTGATCATATAAATATAGGTAACTAAGGCAGTTATATTCCAGAGAAGTTGGTTACATTCTTTTACTGTGTAAAGAACAATATAATCGGCGGCAGCTTTAGTCTCAAAAGAAGGAGCTATCAACTTCATAGGGATTATTAGTCCGTGATGAAGCATTTTATAAGCCATTTAACTCAGTTCTGGAGTCTCAAATGGAAGGAGCATATTTTAGTCAACTGCGGACTATTCATTCATAGAGGAGAAATTTATGTGGGATAGGCGCAGGAGAAAATTACGACGAACTGATGCGGCGATTGACGCCGTAAATTAAGAAATTAATGCCAAACGATCATTGTAATGGAACGCTGGTTATATGGACACCTAAGATGTCTTATGATGCCCTCTTTGAGTTCGAGCCTTATAAAGGTTGTAAGCTCTGGACTGGGTTGAAACCCACTAGACACGTAATTATTTACACTTGCTGATAGCATTTAGCTTGATTCACACGTGATACATTAGTTGGAAATTCCGTAATTGTCTTCTTGCGAGATTTTAACGTAATTACAGTCATTATTACTATAAATCTTTCGCAGTGATGTGCAAACCAATAGGCAGGCATCAGATGACATCCAACAAAGAATACTGTTGTAGTATTTGACGAACAAAAATGGCTCCAACGTCCACGCCTCTGGTACCCAAGGAAGGAAGCTTGTAAATGGCGAATGAACGTTGTTAGCCGCTACAAATTGCATTGAGCTACAAAATGTATTCCAACCCTGTAGAAACAAGAAGAGATCTAGCCTGCTAAGTTGAAAGGGAAGGAGTTTGCGATATATTTCCTTGAAGTGATTACAGAAATCGAGGAAGATGCAGTCCGCGTGTGATTGACGATCAAAAATCGCGTAAAGGTTCTGCGTGGAGGTAATTCAGTTCAGAATAACAAGGATTTCAGAGCACTGCGCCGATCATTATTGACGGAGAAGTTGGATTCGGAAAAGTTAACTATACTATGCTGCAAAAATGTGCTCTAGGATTTTCCACCGTGCAAATATGCAACTATAAATGCATAGTGAATTTCATTATCTGACTTGCGTAACGGGCCCACCTTCTAGACCGCCCAGTCCGGAGGAAGCACAGGTGTCTCAGTTGACGGCTCAAGCATTTCGGACTGCATGATAGGGGTCAAAAGTTCACTACCATTCAAAAACTTCGTAGTAACTACCACTGTTCGTAGACGTTTAGAGATTTTCTGTTATTTTGTTTTATTCCTTGGGGTTCAACTATTAAGCTGCCCATTGTTGGAGATCGGCGATTCTACACTGCGACAAACGTCACTTTAGACGAAAAAACAAAATGCCAAAGTTAAACACGGTAATTTTTTTAAACTTTACAGATCTTTATTTCAAAAACTGAGATACGCCTGTGTGCAAACTGAGCTCGATTGTACAGCAAGGCATATATCGGCGTTCATGCGCCTCCTACAAATCAGCTGGTCTTCAAGATCCTTTTCTTTTTATATTCGAGGAAACCGTAAACATTTTAGTTTTCTGGGTTTTTAGGAAAAACAGGGTTGAAGGTTGCTTCTGGCAGTGGAAAGGACGCATCATTTGAAAAATCTAGAAAAGTGTTAGACGCAAAGGCTTCCGTTCTGATAATCTAACAGGCGCCATTGTATCTATACTGTATTCATTGCCTTGCCCGTAGTAGTTAAAAAGGAACACATACGGCTGTTCTGAGCTAATATATCAGGAGCTGACGCACTGACCAACTGCCCGCGTAAAATAGAATATTCAGCTAAAGAGTGATATTTAACCAATTTCTATTCACCAACCGCGATTTAACAACAGAAAGCAACAGAGCGCATTTTGCTTTAATTACAGTAGAACGCGTATGAGGTATAGAACCTAATTATGTGGCCGTTCCCGGTCATTCACCTCTTTACCGTGCTTGGGAACAGGGCCAGCAATAGAAAGTGGTATGCAAGAAGCATATTTCCTCTAACTTACAACTATATTTCAGAGCATAGGTTAATATGTGGGCCGTTCTGTTGCCCAAATTGGTATGTTTAAATCGCCTAATAAAAGTCGGAAAGATCGTTCACATAATGCGACGTTTCAGCGTCGGCTGCTGAAGTAGAGAGTCGTGTTGTGTGAGACGCGCTATGGTGACATGTATATATATTGGGCGTAGTCATGTACATGAAGCCTAAATGGTTAATGCAGCCTCTTTAATGAATCAAATGTACCGTTGTCAGTAAATCGGCCACATATCGTTTTATTAGCTGGTAGTGTCGCCTTGCACTGTGAGACGCAATCTAATACGAATGACAAGCACGACGTCTGGAAGTAGGAAAATGGTGGCATGAGCAGCAACATATCCTATGTTGGTATAGCGTTTCGATAAGCTGAGTGATTCGATTCAGTTCTATAAGTGTGATTTATCTTAGGCAGCTCACCTAAAAACAAGTCTGTGCGTTACACCGAGCAGCCGCAGTGTTTTTTTTTTCTTTTCGAGACTGGTTTACAGAGAATGCCTGCATCCGTTCTGCGGTTTCACAAACGCCGCAGGGCCCACATTTTGCATCATATTACCACGAAGCATTCTGCTGATAGCTGAGCTGTTCCGCGAAGAGGCCATGTGGGAGAGACTGGTTGTTTTTCTTCCTCCTTCTCTTTCTTTCTCTCTCCAGCGCAAAAAGGAGTATACAAACAGGCCAGAAAGCTCAGGACGACTGCCTCTAGTACTCTTTTTACTGAGCTGTGTCTTTGTGAGGAAAGAAAAAAGACTGCAGGTTAAGATTACCTCACGTTAGATGGTAGAAGAAATAAAGCAGGAGGCATGAGACAAAAAAAACTAGTTTAAGCCTTGAGAGGAAAGGATTTACGAACACAAGAAGAGGAAAACAAACAAACCAAAAAACACGGAAGGCAAAGGAGAGAGGTTTCTTGGGATGGCGTTGCGCACACGTCAAGACGTGCACAGGAAAGAGCAGTAGATGACAGATAGAGCGCAAACTATCAAATCAGGAGCTCGAGAGAAAAGAAGAAAGGTCCACTCAGCGTTCAGTGTTCAGTATTCAGCGAAAAGACTGCGTTCGCCATATGAGCCTGGTAGATGGTGTGTCGGGCGAGGAGGTGTGGCGGGGCGCCGGCGCAGTCTGTGGGCTCCGGTCGATGCCCTGATGGAGGCGTATGGGGGATGTCGGTTTAAACGGTAGGCCTCAGCGCTGCCACAGGAACCCTTCAAACGCGTGAAACACGGGCGCGGCCCCCCATTTCAGGTAGCCCATGGAAGCAGCGGGGGCGATGGAGGCGGCCCGCGTACAGAGGCTGCCGGCCACGGCAGGAAGGGACGCGCGGACCCTGGGTCTGGTGGCTCAGGCTGTCGACGACGGGTTGTCCAGGTCTGGTAGCCCGGACATGTGTAGGCTGAGGCCCAAGCCTCGGAACTCGGAGAGCCAGCAGATATGGTACACGTCCGTCGCCAACCGCGTTCTTCCCGTTGTCTCACGTACGCTCTTTACGCCACGTTTCACTTCCGCTTCTCGTCTTCTTTCTGCGACTCCGCCTCGTACGATCAAATGAGAACGCTGTGTGGCGCCGGAACGTTACAGTCTTCACCTTTGCGCCAGAATAATTCTCCTGAGCACGTGCCAACTAGCTCAATCCGTTTTTTTTTTAATGTACGATGAGGCGTATGAACAAAAGCTGGAGACCAGAAGTAAGACCTACTTTCCAAATTTTTTTTTGCCCTAAAACCTTCATGTTCTGAATTGCCGCCAATGTTACAAGGCCATTTTGAGCAATACAGGCGCTTCGTCAGATGAATTCATGAGACGATTCAATGCATTTATTTTCAACTTAATTTATTTTTCTTCTTTTACAGCTGCCCTGGACTTCCAGCCGAAAACGACAAATTATGTTCTGGTACTTCCTTTGACAATGGGCCTTTTCCAGCATGTTGTCCCATCGCAATCTTTTGTACATAAGGAAGAAGCCAAAGTGGATGAGGATCCGTACTCAACAAGCCATAGCGCGCATATCCCGAAAATATTGCATGCTGCATTGCCACTACAAAAATGTAATGAGCAATATCGACAGGTAGCAGAATATACAAGCATAGAATATACAAAACCCGGAAATTAATAAATAGAACCTCATTACTTGATTTTTTTTTCAATTACTGCTTCAGAATATACAGTACACACTGAAAGAAGAAAAATGCGAAGGTGGCGGCCCGCTCTAAAAGGAAAAGGGCCCGCTATCTCTTTTCTCCTCATGAGAAATAGAGCAGCTCCAATAAACGCCTGCTCTACTTCACCGCCATCTCGCACACCACAGTTTTATGAACGTCACTTTAAAGGGGGAGTTCGCCCTGACCGAGTGAGAAATTTTCTACGGGAAAACCACGCTGAACATTTTTTTTTGTTCGAGTGAAAAGCTCAAGATATGCATGATGGAAGACGAACCTGCCCTTCGCTCCCCCCTTTCCATAGCACCCTCTGTTAGCTGCCCCGTAAATCAACCCCTGTGTCATCCACAAAAGAATTTTGTAAATCTATTTCGCTGTTAGAAACTCTTCTTGCCAGACAAACTAAACCAGCGTAGACAGCCAGGCCTGCGCCAAAGTTCATAATCATTGGTACTATCTCGGATATTCTACCACACATGGCTAGCTGCTCTGGAATAAAAGCAAGGAAGTGGGAACGGAACACGCCATTGAGTCCGCGCGGCCGCCAGCTAGTGCCCCGACGCGATAAGAACAAACGGCCCACCGCCGACGAGAATGCGACGCACATAGCTCAATTGGGGAAGGTGATGACCTTTACTGGTCACCATTACAGGGAGGTACTTTATTTGCACTCGTGATAAAAGTTTTAAAGGCTTCAGCTGCAGAAAACGCGTCAGTAAATTAATTAGTGATCAAAAAGACCATAAAAGAGTGAAACAATGAAACAACGCGCTGCAGATTCTCATAAACGCTAAAGAAGCCAAAGGAACATAACAAATAGCAACCACGGGTTTCAAGTTTATCATGTGATGACCCTAGCGCCTCCCGCCAAAGTATTGATTTTTTTTTCCATTTATTCGAGGGAACGATCTAATAGAGGAACCGCAAAAAAAAAGCCCTAGCGTCCGTACTTCGAAATGTTGCCGCAGTTCATGACGTATCATATGGCATGAAAAGGATCTAGGCTGCTATCTTCACAAGACGACAACACCAATAGTCAGTCGCTATACTTCTCCCTGGAAACCCAGTATTTGATGTATTTGAGTGCGTGCAGTACGTATCCCCCAATGCCAGCAATGTAAATATTCTTTTTTTCTCGAATATATGTTGCAGTCTTTAGTTCCGTCAGAAGTTGAAGCACTACACGTGAGAAAAATCTGAACATAATGCTGATGGACCAACCTGAAGTAGTGGTTATAATAGGTTTTGGGGGAAAGGAAATGGCGCAGTATCTGTCTCATATATCGTTGGACACCTGAACCGCGCCGTAAGGGAAGGGATAAAGGAGGGCGCGAAAGAAAGGAAGAAGAGGTGCCGTAGTGGAGGGCTCCGGAATAATTTCGACCACCTGGGGATCTTTAACGTGCACTGGCATCGCACAGCACACGGGCGCCTTAGCGTTTTTCGTCCATAAAAACGCAGCCGCTGCGGTCGGGTTCGAACCCGGGAACTCCGGATCAGTAGTCGAGCGCCCTAACCACTGAGCCACCGCGGCGGGGTGAAGTAGTGCGCAGTTAACATGTTCACGTCTGAAGACCATCAAGATAATTTGGACGCACGGCACCAATTCAGCGCGTAATGAATATGTTATGAGTGTCTGAAGCGAAGTCACAGTCTCGAACTCACAGCGTAAAAAATTTCCGCTGTCAGACGCAACGCCAAACTATTCAATGGTAGTAACAATTTTCTCGGTGTACTACGCTAATTTTTGCCGAAAAAAAAACGAGATCATCCACAGATCACGTGGACAATCCAAATTCCCAAAGTAGGGAAACAATAAACACTGCCCAATTGCTCAACAGGTCCTGAAAGGCCACCATTCATTATCAGGAGGTTAGAACCGTTGCTCTATTTCAGACGCAAAAAAAATAACAGCGCATAAACGTTGACAAACACAAGTAAAATACGCAGAACAAGAGCTGACTTCATCTAACTTTATTCACTTCCAAGCAAGAAAATATGAAGAATGCCCAAGGCATGCACAGAAAACAAGAACACGAGGCATTTACAAACCGTTCAAGATTTCACGTCTCAGTTTTGAAAAGGCGGACCGAAGTATCACTCCCACAGTCTGTTCCTCTCTTTTTTTATGTGGAACGCTTGCAAAACCTCTCATACCTTCGTATTACCACTCCTTCCCAGAATCTTTATCTCCCGAAGTCGTGGTTCACACTTCTTGCGGTGCATGCATCTTTTTTCCCCTGACGCATGTTCTGCCGCTCGGTTACACACGACGCATTGTTCCCAATGCTGTGAAAGGTGCGCACCTCCCTATTCTTTTAGCGGTCGTTCATGCTCAGCTGCATGGTCATTTACGCACCGCCCTGTTTGGCGTTGGGTTTTCTTTATATTATCTGGATTACCAGCGAATAAAGTTAGGTGAAGTCAGCGCTTGTCCTGCGTCTCTTACCTGTGTTTGTCTACCTTAATGCGCTATTATTTTTTCCGTCGTAAATAGCACGCACCATCTAGCCAAACTGACGTTCTTTTAAACCGTTGCTCTAGCAAAGTAGAAAATATGCACACTTTCGAGCCCACAGAATGAAAAAGCGCGCATTTCAGGAGAGAAAACAAATAAGTAGTGGATATGATCAGATGCTTTCGCTCCGTGCAATTGAACAAAAGCGAGCTGCTCAGGAGAGCAAGAGCAATATTCAAGAACTGTATCTGCAATGCGGCTGTTATCTTGTACGAACCGAACATTTAAAGCACGCATAAGATGAGAACGGACGATAATTACCATTGCCTGTTACAGGTTTTTTTAGAACACCATCAGAAACGATTAGCACACCTTTCCAGTTCCATGTTCCGTAACATACCATTATGTGCAGCATGTCATGCTAAGTACTTCTGGAAATTTAAAACATATTGTCACGACTGAAGTCACAGGGAAGGTAAAAGTTGCCGAGGACCAGAGAATAAGGTCGGCTTGCCGTTCCGATCACAGTCACAGAGACCAGCACCAGCGCGCCGCTCGTGCCCACAACAACCGCTTCGTCGTCGTCGGCACCAAAACAAGGCTGTCGCGCGGCGCTAGGCACGTGGCATTATTCCCCCCGTGAAAGAAAACATCTTCCCGATGACAAGGTGAGAGGAAGAGAAGAGAAAAAAAATGAGGTGAACTGTACAATAACGCAAGGTTTTATTTGCAGGAAGCGCTCAGTAGCGCGAAAAGTATGGCTTTAAGCGCACCACATGCACAATTTCAGGCCGCTGGCGTCGAACACTGACGGTCACAGTTCCATCTGGAATGACTTCGTAATTAACGTTGTTTAAGCGGCGCAGGACTTTATAGGGTCCGAAATAGCGGTGGAGTAGTTTCTCGCTCAAGCCTTTGTGGCGCACGGGGGTCCACACCCACACTTGGTCCCCTGGTTCGTAGTGGACTTCCCTGCGCCGGAGGTTATAGTGGCGAGCGTCGGTGGCATGCTGCTCCTTGATGTGCAGGCGGGCCAGCTGACGGGCTTGCTCGGCCTGTTCTGCGAAATGGGCGGCATCGGGTTCGACCGCTTCTTCCCCGCACGGGAGCATCGCGTCCAACATCGTGCGGGCCTCTCTGCCATATACGAGACGGAACGGCGTAAACTTCGTGGTTTCCTGCGGCGCCGTATTGTAGGCGAAGGTGACATACGGCAGGATCTCGTCCCACATTTTATGTTCGACGTCGATGTACATTGAGATCATGTCCGCCAAAGTTTTGTTTAGTCGTTCCGTTAATCCCTTTGTCTGAGGGTGATACGCTGTTGTTGTGCGATGCTCGGTATGGCTGAGAGTTAAGGTGTCCCGCAGTAGCCGAGCTTTAAACGCCTTTCCTCGGTCAGTAATGATGGTCGACGGTGCACCGTGTCTGAGCACAATGTCGTTCATAAAGAATCGAGCAACTTCGCCGGCAGTACCTCGGGCAAGGGCCTTCGTTTCGGCGTAGCGTGTTAAGTAGTCTGTGGCGACTACTATCCACTTGTGTCCGTTCGAGGATAAAGGAAATGGGCCTAAAAGGTCCATGCCCACTTGCTCGAAGGGTGTGAGGGGTGGTTCAATAGATTGCAACATACCGGATGGCTTGAGCGTGGGTTTTTTTCGCCGCTGGCATTGTCGACAAGTCTGTACGTAACGTCTAACGCTCGGAGAAAGATGTGGCCAGTAATAGTTCTGCCGGACTCGGTTTAGGGTGCGTATAAAGCCAAGATGCCCTGAAGTTGGTTCGGCGTGGCAGGTCAGGAGTATTTCGTGCCTTAGATCAGCCGGTATGACTAGCAGGTATGTTTTCGCACTCGACGTAGAACTCTTCTTATAAAGCACCCCATTGCGGAGGCAATACGACGACAACCCCCGAGCAAGATACCGGGGTATTGTAGGATGCCCACCTTCAAGATGGTCAATAATCAGTCGCAGCTCGTCGTCGGCCTGTTTGGAGGCGAGATCGGACGTAGTGACTGCTCCGAGGAAGCTATCGTCGTCGGTGGCATCTGACGAAGGAGGGCCGACGGGCGCGCGGGGACAGGCTATCAGCATCGGTGTGCTTCCAGCCAGACTTATAAATAACATCGAAATCGAACTCCTGCAGGCGCAATGCCCAACGTGCTAAGCGGCCACAAGGATCCTTTAAGTTTTTCAGCCAACACAAGGAGTGATGGTCAGTGATGACACGAAACGGTCGGCCATAAAGGTACGGGCGGAACTTGGCAGCGGCCCATACTACCGCCAAACATTCTTTTTCAGTGGTGGAATAGTTACACTCTGCACGGGAAAGTGCACGGCTGACGTAGGCAATTACTTTCTCGACCCCGTCTTGATGCTGAACTAGAACGGCACCAAGGCCGACGTTGCTCGCATCCGTGTGTAACTCTGTGTCGGCATCATCGTCGAAATGTGCCAGGATCGGGGGTAACTGGAGCCGGCGTCGTAACTCGTCGAAAGCCATCTGCTGCTCGGCGCCCCAGGAAAATGATGTGTCATCTCGAGTTAGGAGAGTCAGAGGGCTGGCCATCTGTGCAAAGTGTTTGATAAAGCGACGATAATAGGAGCACAGCCCCAAAAACCGTCGGACTGCTTTTTTGTGGGCGGGGACGGGAAAGGCAGCAACGGCAGCAAGTTTCTCAGGGTCAGCTCGGATGCCATCAGCAATCACAATGTGCCCAAGAAACTTCAATTCGGTGAACCCGAAGTGGCACTTTTGAGGCTTGAGAGAAAGGTTGGCAGACCGGACAGCTTCGAGAACAGTTCTCAGGCGGCGAGGTGTTCTGTGAACGTCGGTGAAAAAATTATCACGTCGTCGAGGTAAACAAGGCATGTCAGCCACTTAAGACCTGTGAGCACAGTGTCCATCATCCGCTGGAAGGTGGCAGGAGCACAGCAGAGCCCGAATGGGAGGACGCGGAATTCATAGAGCCCATCTGGTGTTACGAAGGCAGTTTTTTCACGGTCCCTCTCATCAACTTCAATTTGCCAATAACCACTCCTGAGGTCAATGGAGGAGAAGTACTTGGCTCGGCGAAGTCGGTCGAGAGAGTCGTCAATCCGTGGCAGCGGATAGACGTCCTTCTTTGTCATACTGTTAAGTTTCCGATAGTCAACGCAGAAACGAAGTGTTCCGTCTTTCTTTTTAACGAGGACTACAGGCGACGACCATGGGCTGCTTGAAGGTTGAATGACGCCATCGGCGAGCATCTCCTTGACTTGCTGTTGGATAGCGTCTCTCTCCCGAGGAGACACACGATAGGGCTGCTGATGGATGGGTCGAGTGCCTTCATGTGTGATAATCCGGTGTTTAATGACCGACGTTTGCTGCACTTTAGATGAAGACGTGAAGCACACACGAAACTCCAGCAATAGATCTTGGAGTTGCCTCTTTTCAACGGAGGAAAGGCTAGAATTGATGTCGACAGCGTGTACGGCATCATCCGGTTCAGTGCTAGGCGCAGCTTCCTCTGAAGCAAAAAATTCGGCGACTTCGTGCAGATGGTCGACGTAAGCGATGACAGTGCCACGGAACAGATGTCGATGTTCATTGGAGAAATTGGTGACAAGCACCTCCGTCTCTCTTCCACGAAGGAAACAAAGACCTCTTGCCACCGAAACTCCCAAGGCGAGTGAGAGGGAGACATTAGGCTCAACAACCCGGAGGCCGTGATGTGGCTCCTCACAAGTAACTCTGGCGAGGATGCTGGCACGTGGTGGCACTGTGAGGCTATCATCGGCGACTCGCAGCGTGGAGTGGGACCCGCGGTACTCATGCCTTTCAGTGGCCAGTTTGGCGGAAAACGTCACCAAGCGGTTCGGTAGATCTATAGTGGCACCGTGCTCACGAAGGAAGTCGATGCCAAGAATAACATCACGAGAGCATTCGCGTAGAACAAGAAAAGTCGCAACAAATGTGCAGCCTCGCACCGTAACCTGGGCTGTACACATACCCAGTGGTGCAACCACATGTCCGCCCGCCGTCCGTATGTCTGGTCCGTTCCATGGCGTCACCACCTTTTTCAGTGTCCTTGTAAGCCGCCCGCTAAGGATAGAATAATCGGCTCCCGTATCAACTAAAGCGCTGACCTCCTTCGTGTCGACGATAATAGGGATGTCCAGGGAGACCCGGCCAAGACCAGGGCCTGTCGACGTCGGTTCGGAGTGAAGTGAGCGGTGTGGCGGCGGAAGCTGAACGGCGGTTGGGTGGTCGGCGTCGGGACAATTTAAGCGACACGGCGGTGATAACTGGTCGGCGATGCGGACGACGTCGGGGCGATCTGGTCTGTGCGGCGAAAACTGGACAGGAATTCGGCGTTCGACGTCGGGGCGAATCGAGCGGTGCGGCGGTGGAAGCTTTACGGCGAATCGGTGTGCGGCGGCCTCGCTCCCAAAGGTCGCCGGAGCTAGTTTTCCCTTTGAGGGCTCGAGGAACCATGGCGTCCAGTGGTATACCGTGGCCCAGAAGGCGAAGAGCGACGAGGCGAAGGCGAGCGCGACTCGCGACGAGGAGAATGTGGCAGACTACGCTGGTGGGTGACGTACTCGGCGATGTCCTGAGGCCGCTGACCAGGCCGTGGACGAGGGCTGTCGGGGGAAAATCCTCTAAGGCCCATCTGACGATAAGGGCACTGCCGGTAGAGGTGACCTGCTTCGCCACAGTGGTAGCAGAGAGGGCGGTTATCTGGAGCGCGCCAGAGATCAGTCTTCCGGGGCGCCTGGCGCCGATCTGCCCAAAGGGGCAGCGGTTCCGCAGCGTGCACAGCGACCTGAGGTTGCGTGTAAGGCGAAGAGATAGGTAGCAGGGCTGGGCGGCGTGTGACATCAGCATAAGTCATCCGCTGGGTGGGGCCCGGGGGTGGTGGTGGAACGACTGTACTTGTCGGTGGCGTGAGTGCGTTCTGGACCTCCTCACGGATGATGCTGGCCAGGGAAGCTGCACCAGGAGTAAATGATCCATGAAGTTGCTGGAGCTCCTCGCGAACCACGGTGCGAATGAGGTCGCGAAGGGAGCTCATATCTTGCCCGGGATTGTAGTCGGTTCGGTCAGACGGTGGTAATGTGGAGATTGAATTCAGCGGCCGACCGTACTGGCTGCATCGCTGCTGTAGCAGTTTCTCCATGGTCACAGCTTCAGCCAGAATCGCCGCGACTGTGGTGGGCGGGTTCCGCACGAGGCCGGAAAAAAGCTGTTCTTTAACGCCGTGCATCAGGTGCCGCACCTTCTCCTCCTCACTCATGGACGGGTCGGCGCGATGGCAAAGGCGCGTGACGTCTTCAACGTACATTGCGACCCCTTCGTTCTGACGCTGAACTCGAGAGGTTAGGGCACGCTCGGCATTCTCTTGGCGGTCACTGTTGGCGTACGTACCGAGGAGCTGGCTTCGGAGTGCCGGCCACGTAGAGAATGTGGCCTCGCGGTTCTCGAACCATGTCCGAGCAGCGTCTTCAAGGCTGGAGTAGACGTTCCGCATTTTCCCAGCGTCGTCCCAGCCGTTAAATGTCGCGACCCTTTCGTAGTGAGCTAGCCAGTCCTCGGCGTCTTCAAACTGCTCACCGTGAAATGGTTTAGGGGTGCGTGGGGTCTGAAGGATGAGACAGGACGAAGGGGTGGAAGGGACAGTCATGGTACGGGCGGGCGGTGTCGTTGCCACAGCTAGGGTCTCTTCGTCAAGAGCGAAGGCCTCGGGGGCAAGCCTCGGAGCCGTCGGCTGGTACGATGAACAGGAGTGGTCACGAGAGGCGGCCGCGTAGGATCGTCCGCAGGAGAAGGGATCATCGATGGCACCTCCACCAGTGTCACGACTGAAGTCACAGGGAAGGTACACGTTGCCGAGGACCAGAAAATAAGGTCGGCTTGCCGTTCTGATCACAGAGTCACAGAGATCAGCACCAGCGCGCCGCTCGTGCCCACAACAACCGCTTCGTCGTCGTCGGCACCAAAACAAGGCTGTCGCGCGGCGCTAGGCACGTGGCAATATTTAGCATTTTGCGAAAGATTGCGTGACGGGCTATGCATCTAAGCGCGTTTCGAAAGACTTCAGAAAGTCAAAATATTTGTAAAACTTGTTATTCTGACAGTGACTAGTTTCTTCTTGTATTAATTCCCATTGTCTGAACCTAAGACGACTGCTTGACCAAACTTCGTTATGCCATTTTAAGACTGGACACGGGCTTTAGAATCTTCAGAGGCTGACGCTCAACGAAGAAGACGACGACAAGCGCCGAACACTGCGAAGCTCGAGCGCCGAACACTCCGAACCTCGAGCGCCGAACGCTCGGTCGCTCGTGCGTGCTCTGGACTGAACGCGGTCTCTGATCTGTGCCAGGACGGTTCCGCTGGTTGTTCGTGACGCTGTGCTTATTACTGCGCTATGCTCTTATTACTGTGCTGTGCTGTGTGTGCTGTATTAGTAGTGTGCTGTGTTCTTATTACAAGTGGTGGAGGTGCCAATGATCCCTTGCCCTGGAGCTTTGCGACACTCCGTCGCCTCCTCACCACTCCACCAATTCTGCGTCACTTCGACCCTCGTTCTCCGACGGAACTCCACACCGATGCCAGCGGCGTCGGCCTCGGTGCAGTACTCGCTCAAAGCAAGCAAGGCTTTGACGAATACGTTGTCGCTTACGCTAGCCGTATACTCACAAAAGCTGAAGCCAAATATTCTGTCACCGAGAAGGAGTGTTTAGCGATCCTTTGGGTGATCGTCAAATTTCGCCCCTACCTGTACGGGCGCCCTTTTGACGTTGTCACCGATCACCACGCCCTCTGCTGGCTGTCCTCTTTGAAAGATCCCTCTGGCCGACTGGCGCGATGGGCTCTGCGACTCCAAGACTACGACATTCGCGTTATCTATCGTTCCGGCCGCAAACATGTCAATGCTGACGCCCTCTCACGTTCCCCTGTACCATCTGAAGCAGCACCTTGTATATCCGCCCTGCCTTGTTTGAACTTTGAGTTCGCTGATATGGCTTCCGAGCAACGCAAAGACCAGTGGATCCCTTGCCTTTTTCATCTCCTATCTGGCCAATCGTCTCGACCTCCTTCCCTTGCTCTCCGTCGTCAGTTCCACCATTTCGCCATCCGAGACGAGCTCCTTTATCGCCGCAACTATCTCCCGGATGGTCGCAAGTGGCTTCTCGTCATTCCGACACATCTGCGCTTCTTCATTTGCTCTTCCTACCACGATGATCCACAGTGTGCCCATGCCGGATTCTTGAAGACTTTCACCCGTCTACGACAGCTGTACTACTGGCGTGGGATGGCCCTTTACGTCCGCCAGTTCGTTCAGTCCTGCACCGCATGCCAGCGACGAAAAACATCCACCTCGCCGACCACGCCGCTCCTATGCAGCCGCTGCCTTGCCCAGTACAGCCCTTCGAGCGTGTTGGCATCGACCTCTACGACCCTCTTCCCAGCACATCAACCAGGAACCGCTGGATCATCGTTGCCATCGACCACCTTACACGTTACGCTGAAACATCGCCTTTACCATCCGCTAGAGCCCACGACATTGCATCCTTCATTTTCCATCGCATCATTCTTCGCCATGGTGCGCCAAAAGAGCTGCTCAGTGATCGAGGTCCGGCCTTCCTCTCAGAAGTTGTAGAAGCTCACCTTCAGGAATGCAACGTTCACCGCACCAGCTCCGCCTACCATCCCCAGACAAATGACATGGTTGAGCGTTTTAATCGCACCCTCGGCGACATGCTGGCCATGTATGTTGATTCCGACCATTGTAACTGGGACCGCGTTCTCCCTTTTGTCACATACGCTTATAACTCCGCTGCTCAAGCCATCACCAGATTCTCTCCGTACTTTCTCATGTACGGCCGTGAGCCTTCTTGCACAATGGACACCATTCTATCTTACCGCCCTGATGTTCCGAATTTACAACTCTTTCTCAAGCCGTAACTTATGCCGAAGAATGCCGACAGCTTGCCCGGTCCTTCACTTCTCACGCCCAGCAGCAGCAGAAAAGAAAAGCACCCGTGATCCCCCTGCACTTCCTCCCGTTTACCTTCCTGACTCTTTGGTCTGGCTCTGGGTACCCTCCTCATGTCCCGGCCTTTACTCCAAACTTGGTAGCAAGTACCAGGGACGCTACTGTATTCTTGAGCAGACGTCCCCCGTCAATTACCTCATCGAACCCCTTACGCCATCCCTTGATCATCGCCGCCGAGGCCGCGAAATTGTCTACACGACCCGCCTCAAACCTTACTACGACCCCGCCGTCGTCACATCGCGCTAGGCCGCCAGGATGGCGCCCTTTCGCCCGGGGGGAATCGTAAGACTGGACACGGGCTTTAGAAACTTCACAGAGGCTGGCGCTCAACGAAGAAGACGACGAGAAGCGCCGAACACTGCGAAGCTCGAGCGCCGAACACTCCGAACCTCGAGCGCCGAACGCTCGGGCGCCCGTGCGTGCTCTGGACTGAACGCGGTCTTTGATCTGTGCCTGGACGATTCCGCTGGTTGTTCGTGACGCTGTGCTTATTACTGTGCTGTGCTGTGCTGTGTGTGCGGTATTAGTAGTGTGCTGTGTTCTTATTACACCATTTTTATTTCTTCTATACTGCACAAGAGGGACGGGGAACTTGTCAGGTGTTCTGTCGCCTTTAGCCTGTGCCTCCTCTTGGACTGTGTGTAAGTAAACAATGAAGAAAGAAAACTATTTAGGAGTACACGTGAACATCATTGTAGGTGCAGTTTTGTTAGAGAGATAACTGTTCAGTCTCAAGGTCCTCTTTTTGCATTGCTCTGGTAATTGTGAGCAATGCGCATTTGAAGTTCAACATATGCACAACCGGAGCAGGAGGCTAATCAAAGCTATTGAATTATACGCTATTAATATTATATGGTGAGCGCAGCTAGCTATACAAAAATGCCCTATGGATGTCTGTGGAAAAAGCTATGTCCGTCTATGGCCTTCTATGAACGTCTATAAGCACCGACAGATGTGCTTATTGCCAGCTACTGAAAAATCTATGCCACTAAACCTACAGCTTTGGAACCATACAACTGTCTTAAGCTCACTATAGAAAAATACATCAGCCTGTATAGACAGCTATAGATAGAAATAGGAAAGGTTTATAGCTATTTGGGCCAAAATCCTATAGCCGGCCATAGGACATTTTTGTATGGCACTGGGAATGGACAGGGTTAATTGGGGAGACACGGGAGAGGCATTTGCCCTGCAGTGGACATATTCAGGCTGATGGTGATGATGATGGCTGACCGAAGTACCACTAATTATGATATCTATAATCAGCATGGCATTCGAGTGACTGTGCTTATCATGCAATACGGAGGAGGACGACATTTTATCCAGGTGAGAACAGGGGCCACGTGAAAAAATTCGCCATGCGTTTATATTTCTCGAGAGGTGATTTTCAGTGACAGCTTGGGAGCAAACAAGTGCCGATGCATTTATCAGTGTCTAAGAGCTGTTGGCGCGATATTTGTTTCGCATTTAGGCCGCTGCACTAGCATTAGAACATACGTAAGCGTTACAGAACGTTCGCTTAGAGTGTTGGGGTAGCCAGGTGCAAAAACGAGTGATAAGAGGGAGAGGGCTTGGAGAGGAGGGCGGGGGAGAAAGAACTACAACGACGGTGTGATTTCGCCAATAGAGTGATTTACAGCTGTTGCTGTGAAAATCCGGATACTACACTAAGGCCAATTAGTCACCCGCCGAGAACGAGTTAAGCCAAAAGGGAAATGGGTTGGTTCATCAGCTGGCACGCGAAATCAACATCCGGCTTCTTTCGATCTTTTGATCGAATTTAACATCAGCAGAAGACGTCGTAACACATGAAGAGTAAATAGTCGAACACTGCAATGCTGGCGGTGACACATGCGACTGGACTGAGCGTATGCCAGTAACTTCGAACGGAAACAAACGCATATCTTTTTTCACTTGAGAGCGGCGCTTGTGGTCGAGCGGTGGTAGTGCGGTATAGCATCCGCCTCGAAATGCGGGAGGTCTGGTTTTCATACCTAGTGCCGCCGGGAACCCACCAGTTTTAAATGGTGTACAAGTTAACCCCCTCTCTGGAGCACTGCCGTGCTGGCGGCAGTGTTCGTCTATCCGCCCGCTATCCTGTGCCCAATCCAGAGAGCATGGGATAGCGGTGGCAATGCGTTCGCTGCTGGCAAACCCGTTTCTGTTCTACATGTAGTTCGTCACTTTGCTACAGGCACATGTCTTCTACCCCAAGCTTCAGTGGTTTCACCGGTGGTGCAGTTATAGGCATCGACTTTCGGCCATGGTGGCGCGTGCTATCTTCCTTTCCTGGATAACGGCGTCCTTCCTGTCAACGGCTGGCCAGAGGCACAGTCACCGGCATTCACATCAGAAGAGTACAAAAGCGCCATAGATCCTGCTTCAGATTTCAGTGGGTGCGGGATAACGGCGGCAATGCGTTAGTCGCTCACAAAGCCGTTTCAGTTCCACATGAAGTTTGGCATACAACCTTCACTTTTTAGCAAGCGACTGAATAATCTGTTTGCTCCTTACCCCGTGCCCAGGTCGGTTATTCCAATGTTTTTATGACTCTGTACTAGTGGCGAAAACATTACTGGCTTGCGGCGATGTAGAGGTGAATCCCGGGCCTCTCAATGTTCTCAACACACAGCATAACCAAATGCTTGCAGCAATCGGCGACCTGTCATCTAAATTTGACTCGAGACGCGCTGAAGTTATGCGGGCACTAGGTGATCTTACACAAAAAGACGAGCCGCTCGCTCAAACCGCGTTTGATTTGACAACCCGACTGACTAAGGTAGAATCATTCGTTGTGAATTTTGAGAACTCGCCACTTATGGCTGAAATCGGGGTAGCAGTCAAGGAAGCTGTCAAAAACTAGAATGGTGTCCTTATTTCCCAACTAGGCGATCTTGAGGATCATCAAGAAGGGACAACCTGATCTTTTATGGAATCGCTGATAGTCCCACGGAGACTTGGCTGAGTCTGAAACCTGAGTTCCAGATACATTGTCATTGCATTTCAATATTTCTATTCCATACACTGAGATATCTCAAGTTCACCAACTGGGGTCGTTTTCTGCGAATAAGAAACGTCCCATAATTCTTATGTTATTGGAATTTAATACTAAAGATAGTACATTTTCCCAGAGGGCAAAGCTAAAAGGATCTGGTGTATCTGTTGGTGAGTATTTCTGCAAAAGTACTAGGCAGTTGCATAAAATACTTATTGACTTTGGAAACACTAGCAAACACGGTCCGTATTTTGAGTTGTGTCATAATAAAAAGCGTCATAATCTGCCGCAGGGGCTGCACCTTATTGGTCGAAACTGCGGAAGCCGATGTGGTGGTTAGGGTACAGAGAAAATGGTCGAAGAAACAGGACGGTGACGACAAACACAGCGCACGCAGCAGATTCTCAAGGTCAGCAACGTGGCGGCGCGCTCTGAAGTGGAGCCAACGAGTTCAGCCTCTCGCGTCGAAGTGAACTCGTTGGTGTTGCTGCGTTTTTCGGCACGTGAACTGGCTATAAACTTGGCACAGGACTTTCGCTTCATCTTGTCTTGCCTATAACAAATTGGGTGGGTGATAAATTTGGCCTGTTTCATTTTAATTTTTTTATTTCACTGGACGTTTCGGTAGCTCCTAGGCCTAATGAGCACCGGTTTGTTGCAGAAATTGTTCTCTTCATTCAAACCGGATGTCGCCACTGTCATGGAGTTCTCTCTTCTGCGTACGTTGAACCATGTAAGATAAACCGTAATGTCCCACACAATGTTTCTGTTTATGCGCGCAGACATGTATTTTTTTTACATTCTAGAACTATCTATTAGCTGTTGAAGCATCCTGCTTCATGATCGTGTGTAATTCCTTGGCAGCATGAAACCGCTCATGTGCACGGATGGCCAGTCGCCAGCGACGCGCTACTACACCGCCGCGTTTGACATGCCCAGAGGTGGTTTTTCGGAGTTTCTTACGGTTTTCGATAGCTGTGGTGGTGTTGCTCTGCATTGAGTTCGCGAGTTAGCTGGCAGGGTAGTTTTCAGGCGTCAATGGGCATGCGTGCGCTTCATACTATGGCGAAGCTATGAAAACTGTTTGCGAAGTCTCCCAATGCATATATGAAGAGAAACACAGCTTTTTTAGCCCATCCCTTTTATTTGCTTGCTGCAGAAAAACAAAAATCTAACAGCAGCATCTCGCGGTTCTAGCAGTGCCTGCATAAAATAAATTAAAAACGTAATTACCGTCTGCGCAACCGTCCGCTCAATGCACCAACTTACGTTCAGCGATGTTTCAGACGGCAAGTCGTCACGGCGTCTAGGTTCAGCACGGCACGGAGCGCGCATTGAGTGAGTGCATGTCACAAATTTTCCTCTCGGTTCCCTTTTTCTCAATATAAAATGTAAAACGCCGTGTTGTCCGAAAAACCTAGCTGCCTTTTATTTACCACCAGCGATGTAGGGGCTTTCTTCTGTCACTGAAAAGCCATGCGTAGTTGCGTACAATATTATCTTCCTTTAGTACACCTTCGGCCTTTACGGTGCACAAAAGAGTGCCTGAACTGTTGTTTGAATTTGCTGCGGTCAATTGGATAATTAAAGAAGCTTTGATATTACTCCCTTACAGTGGAATTCGACGCGCAACCAAACTTGTGGCTGACTGTTTCTTCTGTCGCATTAGTTGCGTTCCATTTCTCGGCAAAGATCAACAGTGCCGCTGGACGTTTCGCGGCGGCAACCGCGAAGCATTGACATCCTGCCGCCGCTCACAGTCGCAACCGAGCCGACATCCGCTCAAGTAAGCTCGACAAGCCTGTCAATAAGTAAGCGTGGGATGCCTGACAAAGCAGAGGTCTCGTCTGGATATTATATTTCCCTTCTCCTTACATGTTCTGCGCACTGTCCATTTTTTTCGTGCAGGTCCCACTCCTCTGTTTTCTATCCATGCTTATTTCTTTATTTTACTAGTATATATTTTTATTTCTATCTACTTGTATCCGTACTCTCTATCCGTTTCTCGCTCACCGCTTGTGTCTTCAATTACCATTATAAAAGGGGAAATATCTGCGAAGACAAATAAATCTTGGAAACGTCGAGTCAAATTAAAATAACTCTTCTAACGATTCGTCTATATATATATATATATATATATATATATATATATATATATATATATATATATATATATATATATATATATATCAAAAGTGATTTCTGGCAGCTGATTTGGTCAATATAATATAAAATCACCAAAAATTGAAGAAACATAACAGGATTTAATTCACTACGTTTCGGCTGGAGGACCAGCCTTTTTCGAAAAAGGCTGGTCCTCCAGCCGAAACGTCGTGAATTAAATCCTGTTATGTTTCTTCAATTTTTGGTGATTTTATATATATATATATATATATATATATATATATATATATATATATATATATATATATATATATATATATATATATATATATATATATAGTTGAATCTTTTTAAAGCTTCGCCCATCCGCTTACAAAAATTTCTTCATCCCCCACCCATCCCACTCCTATCTCAACCACCTTGCGGAGCAGGGTGCAATTGAAGAATCCTGGCTTAAATGCTCCCGCCATTCACATTTACCCCCACACGACACTCGGATGTTTATCCGCCTTTTTTCTTTTTCTTTTGTGTGTGTCTGGGTGTTTTTATGCACAGTACGCGTATGTCTAGTTACGCTCACGGCGCCGCTGATTCGGCCTTGACTCTGGGTGCCGAAGAGGTTCCAGATGACGGAAGTCTCCTGCCCTGTCCGCATTTTACCCTGTTTATTTGTTTACTCTTTATGGCCGGGGCACGCGAGTGCACGCATCTCTAATTTTTATCTGTTAGACGATTCCGCCACCATCTGTTTCTGTGCAACTTATATCCCTGTCACGCGGGCATTTCAAAGGCCCTCGAGCCGATAGCCTATCGACTCAAAGGCGATCGAGCGCTGCTACACGGGCAGTTTCAATAGCCATCGAGTCAATAGTCTATCGAGTCAACGGAGCAGCGCGGAACTCCATCGACATTTCGAGGGCCTTGCTTCGAGCGTTGCTTCGAGCGGCGCCACGCGCACTTTTGTACACGACACATTCATGGTCCAAAAGCATGAACAAACATTATTCACCTAAACATTAATGCAATCAGTCTGTACAATATTTTAAAAATTGTATCAGACTGGTTTTAAGCGCAGTAAGCGCATTAATTTTGCGTTGCGGTCTTTGCGTTCCGGTCTGTGCGTAGCGGTGTTTGCGTTGCTTGCGTACTTAGCGTTGACAAGGCGGCTGCGCCCTGCCCGCCCGCTTCACAGCGATAACAGCTTCGTCGCTAATCCCTCAAATCAATATCGTGTTTTAAGCTGTTGTATTCGCCTTCGATTTGTCCATTCTTACCCTCGCATAAAGTTTCAAAAGACTAATAGTTCTTGTTTTTCAGATATCAAGGTGATTTCCCAAGTCTTAAGCCTGACGAAACAGCTCTCCGATGCAGTTGGACTGGCTTGGCTTTGGCCCGTCTTGTATTAGAGTGGCTACAGCAGTGTCTGAATCTGTCCGCCGCGTGCCTGCAATAAAAAGGGTTATAAACGATACGCGCGTATGCGTTTATTTCAGCATTCAGTGTTCATTTATGAAATATTTTTGTTATTTTTGCAAAATCCAAAGTAGCGATTGTGGCGCCACACAAGCTTGGCATAAGACACGAGAACCATTGCAATGGCCATTGAGATTTACCGTGTAGCAGCGACACAACTCCTTCGAGTTCGATGGCGATTGAGAATTTCGAAGACACTCCACTCGATGGCCATTGAAACTCGCCGTGTGACAGGGGTATTACTCGCCCCCGTTCTGTTGTCGCCTTCCCTGGTGGCTATTATCCCCTCCCGCTCCTCGTTTTTCTGTTGTTTTTTTTCCCGGGCTGGCTCCCCGCGGCTCCTCGGTGGGCGGAGGGCGACAGCGCGTTTTTCTTTTTACCTGTTTTTTTCTTCTTTCTCTCTTTTCTAGGATTTTTTCTTTCGTGCCCATCTTCTTTCCAGCATCCATTTGCTTGTTGCTTTGTTCCATGTGTCGTACATGTGTGTCAATGCCAACTCCTTAAGAAGAGGAGGAAGAACGCTGTAGCTTCAGTCTTGAGAAAGGACAGGCTCTGTCCGAAACGTCGACCCAAAATAAATCTATGGCTAAATGAAGCGTTTCTCAACATTGCATTTTAAATTTAACAACCAAATACGTTCACCATTCTATGCTATATATATATATACGCGCATTTTGTAGAGGACTCCAGCTGAAACGCGGCCGTTCGTTCGAATGTCTACCCTTTATTCGTCTGTATCGCATTCTTCTCCAGCTGAATTCCCCACTTCCTCCACGTATTCGCTGCCGCTTGACACTCGGCCACTACTGCGGATCTGAAAGCACGCAAGCAACGCCAAATAGCACATTGTCAATTGCTCCGGAAGAGTCCTTTTTTAAACGTGGCACATGCACTGCGAAGTTGTTTCTTCTACGTCTCTCTAAGCCCGCCTTAAAAGACGAAGTGAACACACGTCATGTATTGTGCCCTTAGCGTGCGGTGATGATGTAGGGCGCTTTTAATTTCGAGGCCAGCTTTCTTCCCGCTCTCTGAAGAGCCTGACACACCCATACCTCATCGCCAACTTGGTAGCAATGTGCTGGCCGGCGTCTACGGTCGAAGTTACGCTTCTGTGCCTCTTGCGCACTGGACACTCTCCTCTTGGCTGCTGACCTAATCTTCTGTCAGGCTTGCCATCATGTCACAGGGGTTCCAATCTTTATTGGAGTTTCCAGGTTGGATGCTGGTGTCAATTGAGGCTGCTTGCCGTACACAACCTCATAAGGCGTGGTGCCGGTTGAGCTCTGTAGGGAAGTGTTCACAGTGTAGGCTGCCGGTCGAAGGGGCTGATCCCTGTCCGCCTCACCTTGTTTGTTATTTTTGGACAGCTGTTTGGTTAGTCCGCTCCGTGAGGCCAATTTCCTGCGGATGATACGCCGATGCAAAACGATGCTCAACTTCTACCCGGCTCAAATAGGCACGAAGGTCACTGCTCCGAAAGGTGGTCGATCGATCCGAGATTAGTTTTCGGAGTAGGACGTGTCTCCACTCGTACAGATCTTGAAAACACTCTACGGCGGACTTCGCGGCAAGATTGAGCACAGCAGCAACCTCTACAAATTTGGAAAGATAATCAACAGTTAGTAATATGTAGCAGCTGCCTGTGGCTGTTTTGGTAATGGGCTGATGCGGTCGGTCCCTACCGTGTGAAAAATAATTTCTGGATGGGGAATGGGAGTAAGAAAGCCAGGCTGGCATCCCAGAAGACGCTTGTGCTGCCGGCAGACTTGGCAGCTGGCAACGTACGCCCGGACATTGTTGCGCCTCTTGGGCCACCAGAAGCGCTCCTGCACCTTGTGGAACGTAGCTCGCTGACGAATGTGCCCTCATGTGGGTGTGTCATGAATGGCGTGGAGAGCCTGTCCGCGGAGAGAAGCTGACAGCACGATGAGATTTTTTTTTTATTCTTGCGGTTTCTGAGTCAGAGGCGGCGGTACAACGTAGCATCCTGCAAAATAAACTTTGAGTCGTTCCCAATGCCCACAAGGGAAGCTACGACCGCGACCAAATCTCTATCCTCGTTCCGAGCTTTCGTCACGAACTGCTGGCTAAGGAAGAGCCACCTTTCACTGGACCGGGCTCGAGAGAAGTTCTCATCACTGTGACAGCGCGACAAGGCATCGGCAATACTGTTAAGAGCACCGGCCCGGTGCCGCACATCATATGTGTATTCTTGTAGCCTTGTTATCTACCGGGCGAACTTCTGCTTGAGATGCTGCTTGCTAAATATCAAGGCTATTACTGAATTATCCGTGACGATCGTGAATTTCCGGAAAGGTGGTGGCGAAACTTATCGTCAACGGTCCATACCACTGCTAGGCACTCCAGCTCGTTGTATTGGTAGGGGCTCTATGCAGCTAACAACTTTCGGCTAGCGTAAGACATGATGTGCTCAGCCCCTCTGGGTCACCCGGAAGCAGAACCGCCCAAGGCTGACCTGGCTGGCATAGGTGTGCACTTCTGTGTGCCATGCTTCGTGAAAGTGGTTTAGCACCGGACATCGAGTCAGTGGTCTTTGAGCGTCTGGAAAGACCTTTGCTGCCTCTCAGCCCAAGTTTCTAGGTAGGCCGAAGCATGTTCGCAGTGCTTTGTGACGCTGCACCTCCAGTGCCTTCCATGATGGTTTGAGCACTGTGACGAGGGATAGCGCGTAGAGTATTGCCCCTAAGGCTGCAGCGTTGTAGAGGCGCAGCGCAGCCTGCTGGGATCTTCCCTGGCCCGGGCGGTGAGCTTGTGCACGGCGGCGGTAGTCCTATTCATCTGCTGGCAGGCCCTGGTCGCCGCGGGACGAAAGCAGAGGCGCTGGTCAATGTCCAGGTCGAGGTACCGCATGGAGCTTTTCCACGGCAGCGACGACCCAGCCAACGTCAGCGGCGCCAGGCGGGTGCACCGGCGAGCGCCGCGCATGGCTGCAGACTTGTCCGTGCAAAGCGCCAGGCTGAGGAACCGCAACCAGCCATCCACAGCGTCAAGGGCCCCCTAGAGACACTCTCTCACACGAGAAGCCTCACCCGGAGGTCCCAAACACTACAGTGCGATGTCGTCCGCGTATATGGAGATGTGCACGCGGTGCCTGTTGCCTGTAGGCCGGCAGCCCGGCACTGCCGACATCGCCAGCTTGAACAGAAACGGGAACAACAACGACACTTGCGGCACACCTAGATCCACCAGGCGGGGTTAAGAGAGAGCCCCTCCCACGCACGACGCACGCGAATAGTGCGCGCGTTAAGTAAGCCCTGCACATAACGCAACAGACGCCCGGCTACGTCCGCCTCTTCCAGACTCGCGAGAATTACCGCACGGTTGACGCTGTCAA
Source organism: Amblyomma americanum (assembly GCA_030143305.2). NCBI lineage: Eukaryota > Metazoa > Arthropoda > Arachnida > Ixodida > Ixodidae > Amblyomma > Amblyomma americanum. Next base: position 1,549 of record JARKHS020017005.1, on the reverse strand, counting down.
ACGCACTCGACACGTCTAGCAGCAAGAGCAGTGCTACCTGCCGCGCCGCCACGGTGTGCTCGAGTGCGGAGACGACGTCCGCGATTGAGTCTGTCCCGCAGTTTACCTTTTCTCGACGCTCTGCTCACAAGGCACGATGAAGGCTTGCGGTTCTCGGTACACGGGAAGCCAACCCACATGCGACGGTACCTCCATTTCAACTTGAACCATCCGACACCCCACAAAGCAGCTGTCATTGCATCTCGATTGAAGACAGCCGATACCATATTTTCCTCACGTGAAGGAAACAGAAACGAAAAGAACCGAGTCGTCTCCGGTCTTCAAAAAAATGCGCACCCCAGTTCAAGCATCTGCCGCATTAGCCGAAAAAAAAGACAAAACTAAAACAGCTATATTATTTCCCCAAGCACACGCCAGAAGCAAAAATGCGTTTGCATCCCAATACGAGAAACGCGTGAGCGAGATGCTGGCACACATCTCAGTAAATAAGAGGTGCTAACAATGCACACACCGACTAACTTAATCGGACGCCTTCTCCCCGCCCAAAATACCGTCACCCTGAAGAAACAGCCCAAGGCGTTGCACACAAAGTCCCCTGCTCGGTCTGCCCGGCCTTGTACATATGGGAAAGGAAGAACTTCGCTGAAAGAATGAGTCAACACAATGCGGACGTCCGACATGTGAACCGCAGCGCTGTGCCCGAACACTGCGAGGCATGCGACCACCGAATTGACTTTGACGGTATTTTTGTACTAGAAACCGAAGTTAACTCACGCAGGAGACTTGAACTTGAGCCGTGGCACATACAACAGACACGATAGAATGTTAATCGCTCTTGGGGACACTTCCTTTGTCTTACATCCATGGTTTGCGGCCTCTGACCCGGAGGTCTTCCACACGAGGGCTTAAAAAGCCATCGCCCGTAGTCACACCATGAAGAAAAGACCGAGCCGGTCCCGAAACGTCGTGTTTTCTGCAAAATTAACTTGGTTGGCGTCAGTCATCTTCCTCCTAAATTAAATTTCCCACCTAGACAGACTTCTGTCAAATGTTTTGTTTTGAGGCCTTTTTGCATGGCACATTTGGGCAGTTACTTGACCCTCTGTGTATTTTTTTATTCATTTGTTTATTTATTTCGAAATACTGCCAATCCCAATCGGATAATCGCCGGAGGGGCAAGAATGTAATTCTACAAAGCAACTACACAAAACACACCGGTGCAACCGCATGTGAACAGAGGTTGTTATGTTAATATCAATAATAATAATAATCGGTGAGAAATAACATCGCAGCGACGATAAAGGAAAAAGAAATAAGAACAGCATGATGCATTAGACTAGAAATAACAATTTTCATTACTTAAGGTAGAGCACTGGAGCTAACGAAATGGTGTTTATAATGCGGATTGTAGAGCTAGTAGGTGCGCTTCATACGTCTCTAAAAATTTTTCTAAAGATGAGCTGGCTACACTTGATGGTAGGTTATTCGATCCTCTAATGGCTAACAAAAAAAACGAATGCCTAGAAGAGCCTATGTTGAATCAATATTC
>JARKHS020017004.1:0-23295 GCA_030143305.2 Amblyomma americanum | reverse complement strand
TGCTTTCGTCATTGTCGGCACTGGTAGGTATCGTCCGCTACGTAGTTCCGTCTTGCCGCACCTCCACCAAGGATGTTACGGGGAAATGCTATTTACATTTATTTAGAAGCGTTGGGGGTTAGAATGAAGAGTTCCTAGCAGGGAGCACCAACACGAAGAGGGAGCCACATTAACCTCCTCTTCGTCGTTCGTCCTTTCACGCGAGAGGCCACTTCGTCTTTCACTGCCACTTCGTCGTAACAATATGTGTAAGGCTTTAGTTTAGATGCATGCACTCATCTCATCAAAGGTAAAGAAAGCATGCAACACGAGTAGGCGAAGCCTATATGTCAGCGACTTGGTAGAACTGGCAGTCATGGCCATTTAATCAGGCAAGAATGTGACCGTTTGGTAGCCTTTCACTGTGATCACTTCAGGGTAGAACTGAAAATGCTTGGAAACAATGGGTGCAAAAGATACCAGAGCTCCGAATTTTTAAATGCGAATCATTTCTCAACATGCCACCACCTTTTAAGTCAACCTATCATGAAAAGGACCACGAGATCCTAAGCTGAAAGAAGAGACAAAATAATACGGCAAAGTATTACTGGCAACTTACACGAAACAGTTTTAGGAGCTTACTATTGTCGAATTTCTTCGACTTAGGCAATTTTTTTATTATGGGGAGTTCATCAGGCTCCACTTAATGCTTGTGATGTTGACCAGACCAAAGCCTCAGTCCGAATAAACTTTCAGTTCGAATTGAGTGGATCTGAACTAATGACATTTTTCTGTAGAAACAAAATAGCACAGATTTTTCTTTCAGCGGGACTAACATTCAACGTAAGTACACGGCAGCAAATATCCCAAGTGTTTTACCACAAAAAGCACCATTAGTAACACTCACATGCAAAGTAAACTAAAGTATTGTGCTCTTAAAGACACCATCATAAGAATAAAAGGGTGCATTTTTTTACTTTGCGAACAATGCTTTGATGTGCTAAAAAATATACTACTTTCAATCTTCGCTGGCATATCAGGATATCTGCACAGCCACAACACCACAATGTGCACTGTGGTTAAGCACCATTGCAGTAGTGCCACAAAGTTCATTTCTCATTGCCTGTCACAAATGCGGAGGAAGTCCACATGTGATACATCATCATTAAAAACAGTAAGTAAACAAAGTGCTCTCCTTACCTTCCAAACTTCAATGTAGTCAGCATCACTGTTGATGATCTCCCCAGCGGCATCACGAGGAAATAATTCACTGCCTTCCTAAACATGAAGAGAAGGTTAAAAGCACAAAATTTATCAGCAACACCTTTCTTGTACAAGCGATATACTACACAGGCCTACTGCACAGCTTGCTAATCCAAGAAGAGGAAAAATTTGAATTTGTGATAATTTTGAAACGTTTTCTGATGGAAGTGGCATCCATGAGACTAAACTTAAAAAACAATTTTAAAAATGTAATGAACAAATGTGACGGCACAGTTAAACTAGGTACACTTTCTGAGAAACGTGAGACTTTACACAGGTATTCTTCCGAAATGCACAAATATTGCTATTGCTACTTTCACGATGAGAAGTTCTCATGTGCAGCTTAAATGCGGCCTAAAATTTAAAAAGAAAGCATTCCTGACATTGAAAGTTATTTGGGGCATTTCAACAATCAATGCGCACCAATTTCAAAAATATATCCTCACCTTGTAACCAAAGGGCCAGTGCATCAAATAAAGGTCAAGGTAGTTCAGCCCCAGAAGCTTCAGAGACAGCTGACAGCACTCAACAGCTCTAGCGCGGCTGTAGTAAGTGCACCACAGCTGTAGAAAATACAGAAGACACAAGAAGTGTAGCAAAATTATTTCTGATGACTAATAATAATTCAAAGCTAAAATTTCTTCAATACGGTAAGTAAGAGTAGAGGCTGGGTGGCGCTGGCAATTCCTGACTAAAGTACTGCTGTGCAAGTGCCTGCTGTTTATTAATTCAGTGTTGCGCTGTAATACTTTAGTATTGGAATTTCTTGTTTGCACAGAAATGATTACCACGAGCCAACACTATAGGGTCACATTTCAGAGCAATTGGAAGGTTCCCTTATCAAATGGGCCATGTGAAATGTTTAGTGATAAGCTAACATTCAAACAATGATCATAGAACGCATGCTAACACCAGTAAAACTCTGCATTTAGGCAATAAAAAGGAGTTGAGCTAGTTGATGCAGCATACTTTTAAAAAACACAGCGCAATGGATGAAGGGCAAGCGAGTAAAAGGGGATAGCGCTGACCATCAACTGCATGATTTATTGGAATGACACAAGTATATACAGAACATCCCAACAACCAAGTGCGCATGTTCGCAGATGAAAAAACATGCACATCAGCCATTTTCGTCAAGAAATGATATTTCACGAGAATTAATGATAACCGATGGGGTGCGTACGCACGTGTCAGAATTCTAGTGAATGAGGTAGGCTTCTTTTAATTCTCTTGTTACTTGTTCTCTGTGCTTGTACAGCACCGGTGCTCCATTAACAGGAGCATGCAAGGAGGGTGCAAGGGGGCTTGTGGCTGCGTTCTTTGAGGTGAAGTGCCAGGTTCAGGACGGGGTTTTTTCTAAGGAGTTCTAATGTTCATGTTGTCTTCTGTTGAACCACCTTCCTGTTGGTCCGATACAGTTCTTGCCACATGTGAAAGGTACTCTGTACATCATGCGATCTGGGAATTGAAGAAAAGATACGCCGTGTTTTACCTGGCATCCACTGTGGCCTGTGCGTCGACCCTTGTCTTTTATTTTCCTGTCTACCTTAGCACAAATGCTGCCTTGCTTGATGGGCACAGAAAACAGAACACCTATTCTATACTTATTTCCGACTTGCCGTAGGCAGTGTGACAATCCATGTACATATGGTATAACAACCAAAACTTTCCTTCGGGGTGTTTCAGGAACCTGTCGATTGCTAGCTCCCTCAGCTTTTTTCAGTACTTTACTACACGCGAGCAAGATCATATCGTTAGGAAAACCTGCTGACTTTTATCTAACTGTTCATTGACGCTGTTCTTAATGTCATTCTCGCAAGACTTGAAATTTTCCGAACCTAACATGCTGCCATACCACTATACAAGAAGCGTTGAAGACATTCTAAAGACCTTTTGTGAATGCGGAAAAGGCCTGAACTGCACATTCGAAAACCCCATCTGCTGACATGCTGCCCTTTCTAGATTTAAGGTTGGATCTTAGGCAAGACTACATTTGTTGAGCATTTTCAACAAAATCGAAAAAACCATTGCTCAACTGCAAGTCCAGGCATTCCAATTTAGTCAAGTGTGGTATAGCCTTTTCGTCTAAAGGTGCAGCAATTTTCAAGTCTTGCGAGCATGCCATTAAGAAAAGCTTCAATGAACAGATAGATAGATAAAAGTCAGCAGGTTTTCCTAACGATATGATCTTGCTCGCGTGTAGTAAGGTACTGAAAAAAGCAAAGGGAGCTAGCAATCTACAGGTTCCTAGAACACACCGAAGGAAAAATTTGGCTCTTATACCTTATGTACATGGAATGTCGCACCACCTACAGAAAGTCGGGCATAGGTATTGAGTGGATGTTCTGTTTTCTGTGCCCATTAAGCTAGGCAGCATTTGGGCTAAGGTAGAAAGGAAAATAAAAGACAAGGATCGAAGCACAGGCCACAGCGGATGCCGTGTAAAACACGGCGTATCTTTTCTTCGATTCCCAGATCGCGTGATGTACAGAGTGCCTTTCACATTTGGCAAGAACTATATCAGACCAACAGGAAGGTGGTTCAACAGAAGACAACATGAACATTATAACTCCTTAGAAAAAGCCCCGTCCTGAACCTGGCACTTCACCTCATAGAATGCAGCCATAAGACCCCTTGCACCCTCTTTGCACGCCTCTGCTTAATGAAACATCGGTGCTGTACAAGCACAGAGAATAACTAACAAGAGAATTAAAATAAGCCTACCTCATCCACAAGAATTCCGACACATGCATAAGCACCCCCCTTCCCGTGAAATATCATTTCTTGACGAAACTGGTTAATGTGAATGTTTTGTTCATCTGCGAACATGCGCACTGTTGTTGGGATTTTCTGTATATCCTTGGTCATTCCAATAAATCATGCAGATGACAGTCAGCGCTCTTCCTGTCTACTCGCTTGTCCTTCGTCCGTTGCGCTGTGTTTTTTAAAGTATGCTGCATTTACGCACTTAATAAGAAATATTAATGCAACTGTGATTGCATACACAACACAGCGTTTATTGAAGTCCATTTAAGACCCTCAAGAAATTAAATATCCGTTGCTCGCACCACTGCACTCAAAATTCATGCAAAAATCACATTCTGTGGTCCATTTTTTGCTGAAATACATTTGGCATCAATGCCTGCATCGTTCATGGGGCAGAAATAGGGAACCGCAATTGTCAGGAAGCTCAGCTTTTGCGAGAGTGAGTTCACCTGAGGATGTGGACCTATTTCAACATATTTTTTCGGAGGAAAGGACAGAATGCAAAGAGACTACCGCAGCACTGCTTTTGTCGTTTTCCCAAAAAATGGCAGCGCCAGCCTACCTAGCTGGCTTAATGCTGTTTATCTGGGGCCCTGATGACAGGCAGCTGTTCTCCAATGATGCTACACAGGACAGACAAGTATTAGTGCCAATTTCTCCATACGTTGTTGCATGGACCACACAATACGATTTCTGGGTAAAATTTTGAGCCAGCACAAACCAGCCATAAAGAAGAAAAGATTTGCAGATCTGACGAAACAATCAGAAGGTTACTATATATCTTCTGTGATTATACGCTATGCAAAGCACGTTCACAAAGCAGGCTCTGAAAGCAGCTTCTGAAGGTTCTGAAAGCACCAAATGCAGCGCTGTCAGTTGGAAGTCCTTTCAAGGGCATAGAGTCTATTTCTGTCGCACAGCATCAAGAGAAAGACAACCACTTCCATGCAGTCACTCATTGACAGAAAGCTTCCAAATTTTTCTCAATAAAAAGATGAGCCTAATCAAGATTCATTGGCAGCTAGCTGTGTGTAGTGGGAGGTTTATGCCTCAGGGACACACTGTCAGTACTGACCAATGCCTTGACACTTTGCAGAGCCCATGGAAGCTGATGCAGAACAAAAAATGTGGAAAGCTGAAAGCAAGCAGCGCAGTGCTGTAAACCAGAGAGAGAGCAAGCCAGTACATTGCACCCATTCAATTTCCCTAAAGTTTTTTCCAGCAGGACAACATTCTAACTGAAATGCAGTAGTAGTTGAGATCACGCAGGCATTCTTTCGCAGAAGGCTCCTGTATGACAAGGGCACACAAACCTTCATTCTGCAATATTATAAATGCATACCAGTTGAAAAAAACACCAGCCCTTTTCTGGTGTTTACACCAAACTGGATTTTCAGACACGGGTTCTGGTGTCACCCGGTGTAGTGTTTTCTGGTGTGACCGTGTCTGGTGTTCCGACCAGACCGGTTTTTCAGACACGGGTCCTGATGTGGTGTAGTGTGGTGTGTTTTAGTGTGTTCTGGTTTGGTGTTCTGTGCTGTGACCCGGTCATCTGATACCGGCTCTGGTGTGCTTTGATTTGGTGTTTCCTGGTGTGGTCGGTGTACCATTCGATTTGGTGTGTTTGGTGTACCATACAATGTCTTCATAGAGATGCTGTGAGTTTGGACATACTATCGTGAGCAAAAACCAAAGAGATCCCTGTGAGCGCACGCCAAATGGTGTAAAACTGCAAGCACTCCTGATGTCGAGGCAGGTGCACTAACATCCACCGATCTCGCTGTGCCGGTCTTGACGGCACGAGCATTTTATAAGTGGCACCTGCACGCAGTTAGGCATAGTTTGGCACACACTCGCAGCGTCATAATTTTTCACGATTGTACGCTGGAGCATGCACATAACCGCATCAATTGTGTTCTTGCCGAAGATGAATAACAAGCATGTATAGAAAGAAAAAATGCTCACATTTGCTCAAAAGCATCCTTAGCTTTATTGGTAGACAAAACTGGCAGTACAGTCAAGCTAGAGGCCCCTTGCATCGTAGCATGCATCTTTTCTGACAAAGTCGAAAATCTTGCATTTCCCTGACAGCAGCTTGACTCCAGCTGTGTAGCCCAATACCTGAAGAACAAAAACAAAATCACAAATTTGTGTGAAGTACACTATACTAATCATAGCACAAAGGCAACTATCAAATGCTGCCATTAAATTTAGCTCAGTGGTGCAGCAAACATGTACTACACATTCAATACGACTCGCAATGCCTCTGCAGTAAACCAAGCGAGTCTTCTGCTATATAGTAAATCAATTCTACTCACATAAAGCGCCCCACTTGCATTAAGTTGCTTGAAATCAGTTGCTGAATGAGCTAATATTTCATAGTTTCAATCGCACAGAGTGACAATGCGTACATGGAAAGACGCCAAAAAACGCTTTGTGGTGCCTCCCCTTTGCCCTTGTTCGTCATCATGCTGTGTGAATGAAAGTGTGAATTATTGCGTTAAGTTTTTTTTTGCATTCATAGCTAATTGCGCATATTTACACCACAGCTGGGTACGCCCGCTTCATAATCTGAATTCCTACCAAATTTTTAGCGTTGCAAGTGGGGTTCTTTAAGCTTTGCTGACATTGTATGGCAGACTGGCGCCTTTTTCAAAGTAGCAATGTTTACTGCCACAAAAATACATGTAAGGCCGGCCTTTGCTAATACGGATTCCAAAGTTGGGTCAATTGCCTGTACTGCTTTGGATGCGTTTGAACGCATGCTTTGAAGACCAGAATTGCGAACTATCTTCCGTCAACTATGCCGCACTCGATGTGACCATTTATTGATGCTTTAATATCATGTTTCTTTAAACCTTATTCCTGACCCTTGTGTTACTGTCTGTTAATTTGTATCTTGATTATAAATCCACTCCTGTAACAGTCCCAGTGGGACTAACAGTATGATAAATAAAATAAAAATAACCCGAAATTCGCATGATCCCTCCCAACATGTATGAAACAAAGTATTGCATCCGCTTCGAGCCATCTCTACAAGGCCCCACTGGGCCGTCCCTCCTAAGTGTGAAAAAGTGGTTAAGATTGTCATTAATTACGTCAGGTGATTTATTCTCTTCATCTCTGTGAATGCTGTTTTTAGGCTGTATTACTGTTGCATCATGGTTGCATTGTATGTGCTGCACTTCGTTACCTTTCTTTTCGTTTGTATGATGTGTTATTCCCCCCCACTGTAATGCCACTTGTGGCGCTGTGGGTATTACAATAAACAATAATCAATGCCACAAACTATTTTTACAAAGCATGCAGCAAAACTAGCAAAAGATAGCTCAAGCACACCTATGCTTGAGTAAAAAGTAGCCAAAAACTTTTTACATGTAAGCTGAAGTAGCCCAAGTTAGAAGATGATTTGCAGAACTATATGCATAACAGCTCGACAAGAGAGCAGAGAAGGGAAGGGAAAAGGGGGTCATTATGGGCTACATGATGGACGCCAACAGTCACTTCCATCATGGCATCCGTCAGCTAGACAATATGTCGGCTAGCATTCAATTCAAGCTTATTTTTGTGCAAAATTTTCAGTAATAATAATAATTAGTTTTGGGGGAAAGGAAATGGCGCAGTATCTGTCTCATATATCTTTGGACACCTGAACCCGCCATAAGGGAAGGGATAAAGGAGGGAGTGAAAGAAAGGAAGAATAGGTGCCGTAGTGGAGGGCTCCGGAATAATTTCGACCGCCTGGGGATCTTTAACGTGCACTGACATCGCACAGCACACGGGCGCCTTAGCGTTTTTCCTCCATAAAAACGCAGCCGCCGCGGTCGGGTTCGAACCCGGGAACTCCGGATCAGTAGTCGAGCGCCCTAACCACTGAGCCACCGCGGCGGGGGAACAAAATTTTCAGTGATGGCTACAAGTTATAATATGGAAACTTTCGTCATTAAGTAGAGACAACCAGAGGATTCATGGATGATGGCAAATGTGACGGCACCCACGAAAGCCTACACTGAATCAGCATCACTCAGGCCTCAGCACTTAAAATCCAAGCTTCAGGGCAAATGACTGCTAAGTACCACCAATCTTCTGTCTCCATTGCATGATACTGAAGTATTCATTAAAAGTTGTTCATTATGGGCAATTTCACTGATCATGCACTGCCACATTGCACTTAGAGCCTAGGCCTTTAGGCTTTTATCCTCACATGAGCTAATTGCACCCATCAATTAACCTCCTGTAAATGAACTTTCACATGAAGACAATATCTACAATTATTTGGTCACGTCTTATATGTTTGTCATTATCCTTTGTTTGGCGCTTTTATATTATAAACCACTAACAAACCTGAGTCATAATTCTCACATACACTGATGGAGTGAGTATATGCCTCTGAGATAAACCCAGCTAAAGCTGGAAATTACGTCTCAGTGCATTGATTTTTCACTTCAGTCAATGCCTTGTGGAGAGAATCGTGAAACATCACTCCAGCGCAGAAAAACACACGAACTAAGAGAATAGACACCATGGTCAATGGACACATTTTTGTGCACTGGAATGATGTCTCATAATTCTGCCCAGAACAAATTATCCCAGCCCTCTACGCTTAGCTTGTGGAGAACCTTTTCCTTGCCTTCCACTGTCACCTCCTGAGCACTTGCTACTGGAACTGCATTGTGCAACTGCTTCTGTTGACCAGATGGTAGTGGCAGTCCTCTTGTGAAATACTGCATCCCTTCACGGCGCCGTAAATTGCCTTCTCTAGCTTGAATTCAGATACACCTACAGGAAAAAGAACACACGTATAAAAATTCTTAGCCATATTCGCAGCCAGGAATATGATATTAATTTTATTTGTACACTTCACAACGGCTGTAAGCTTTAACACCTGTTGAAGCAAGAAAGTAAGAAATCATTTCGTTTATTACCAATGCAAAATGTACACCTTAATGTTGATGGTGCCATGCAATAGCGGTGAGTTCTGATAGCAGTGTGAAGTACAAAAGGCAACTGCATGCTTTCCCTTTAAGAATTTGCAACTTTAACTGCACAATTATTGAAAAACAATTGATTTCATCCTTGAAAATCACAGATTAGTATGTGTAGCAACAAATACTGAAAATAAGAATAGTAGAAGCACTGCCAGTGTTTATATCAACACGCAGCGACTGCTAAGAGCAATTTTCTCATTACAGTTCTTCCCCATGCCCTTGTCAAGCAAGGCACTAATGCCGGTTGGCCTGCAGTAAAGCTAATATGCCCTCTACATGCTGCTTAGCAAATTTCTTGTAGTGAAAATTGAACGAAATATTACTTAATATTTTTTGAGCTAGAAGTGCATGAGCTATTGATATAGTCCAAGGCAAACAACTTAATGCCTCAGAACAGTTTTCAATGAGGAGCCCACACGCGCTGTACTCGCCACTGTTTCCTTATACAAAGCAATACAGGAGTGCATTTCCTATGGTGTTCATGCTAAGAAATACAAAATATAAAATAGAAACAAAACTGAAGTGCAAAGAAAAATTAGAGAAGTTCCGCCATTACACCTTATGTGACACTAGAGAGTACATGTTCATGAAAAAGTAGTAAAATGGTCATTTTGAAATTTTGCACAATCATCATATTGTCACGACCAAAGTCAGTATGCCTTTTCTTCACACAAAAGGTTTCCAGCGGCTCCGGCACACTTTAGTTTCTTTTTAGTACAGTGCCTCTAAGTGACAAAAATTGGTCAAGGACCACAAAATAGTAATAAGTGTGCATTGTGAATTTCACTTCCATGCTGCATTACTTTACACAACCTCCCATCTGACCTACATGATTTGCTGCAGGAGCAGAAATCCGGTGTCAAATTCCATGAAGGCACAATGAAAGTGCAGTTCAGCGAGTTTGACGGTGCTTTTACAAGTGGTCCGTAACATTATGCTTGTAAAAAGACGACTTCAGGTGTCAATGCTCATCAAAGTTGCCTTCTGATCTCAGCTTTGGTGTGCTCATAAAGCGAGAGTGGGGTGATCAGTTATAATGACCTATTGTCATGGCTGGTACCTTGTGCTACCCTACTAAAATGATGAAGGCTGCGACAAACTATCCTCCAAAATCTGACGTCCGGCATAAAGGCTGAAAAGCAAAAGCAAATGAAGGAGCACTGAGACCTGAAATTATTCCCTACTTGCACAGTTATGCACATCATAAAGAAATCTGACAAACTGCACGAAGTTATACTGGTATTCTGGCCCCAGATGCTCAGTCAATTGAGCCACAGTATCCTCACTAAAGCAGTAAAAAGGACATGACTGTTGAAGAAGGCATAATAAGCTCCCATAAACGCTCATCAGCAGTGAGAAAAACAAATTCTAACCCCTCATAATAATACAAGTCAGCCAATGAGGCCACTGTGTAAGTCACCAACTAAGAGACCATGTACAAAATATACACTGCAAATGCACAAACTCTACATGAGAGCAAAGCATGCCCTGCATTTGTGAAACAAATTTCTGTCAATGTAAGATTCTTGGCAACAGTAGGCATCCCCATTCATGACATCTGCTAAAAAGGGAGAGGGCATATAAATGATGCTGTACAATTTAGAATTCAGCCTTTCAGTAAACTATATTTTTTCTAGTACCACAAGCAAGTAGACGAGAAGGCAAAAATGAAAGGAAAGCTGCCAGCTGTCATGAGGCCTGCCACAAAAAAAAAAAACACTGAAGCGAAGGGATGCACAAACAGAAAAGAAGGGATGCACTATGCGATGACACAACACAAAATAACACAGGAAAACAGGGCCCAACCAATGAATGAAAAGAGAACAACAAAAAGAAGGTAAGCAGTACTGAACACTGCTACCTCTGCAAATTGAGAACAGTGAAATAGACAACACCTAAAAAATTAGTTTCAAGGACTATAAAAACGTAACTTTGGTCACATATTTTTTAAAACGCTGCATTAGACAAGTATATTCACTGAACTTGCACAGTGTCAACACCAGGCAAGCGAATTGGCAAAAAAAACAACATCAAAACTCACCAAGATAATAACTGAGGTAATGTTTTATGTTGAAGAGTCACCTTTTTTCATTTAGCACTTTCAGCTTTTTTGTGCACAGGCTATAATATAACAGATCCTGAAGTATTTTGCAGTAGACGGTGCTTATTTTGCACTCAGATCTAGAGGCAGTAAAAATATTGCAACTGCAGTGAGAGGCCGCAGAAGAGAAGCTTACAAGGGAAGCTGTCAAGTCCAATTAGTGTTTCATCTTTGAGGCGCATTCACAGCTGCACTATATAACACTGTTCATATTCTTTTGGCCAAGTGAAATAAGGCGCCTTTGCTGGAGCAGCCTCGGAAGAGTGCCATGTGACACTGGCATTATTGCAGAAGAATGACATGGTTATCCTTCTACTATAATTGTCTATGAGGAGTGCCATGTGACCTGGGTACTAGAGAAAAAAGGATAAAAGCATTGTCCTCATGCTGTAATATCGCCTTAAAATGCTGCCCTGTAGCCCATTACTTCATATTGGTGTTTTTTAAAGCCTGGCTGCATTGAAGGGGGCCTCTAGTGGCTCGAGAACAGGTGGGCAGGGAACTAGAGAGAGAGAGAGAGAGAGAGAAAGCGGCTGAGCTGAGGCTATGCCAGTGTGCTCATTGCTCTGTAGCCTTGGAGCTGAGCGGCCAGCTCTGTACTCACTCGTGGTATGAGGGTGCGGGTTTCCCTTTTTCTTCCACCCTTTGTGTTGTTTTGTCAACTTTGCATCTTTTTCCATCTCAGCTTTAATAAAACGTGTTAATGATTCTTGTAAAAATCACCACGAAATTTTAGAAATAACAGTAGAAATGTTCCAACTATCATTAACAAGAAAAAGAAAATTGGTTGCTTGCTTCGGATTCATACACTCCCTACATTCTAGTACGGGGAGTCTCAGATTCCTCGTTAGCCTTGGCAGGGGTTCTGAGGTCTGCCGAGGCCCCCCTGAATTTAAGCACTGCTTCATACTGAGCATGAAAGTGGCACTATCTGATGGTGACCTATTGAGAAGAGACACACATCTTATTTTGAATAGGGGAATGCCAATACATGCCATCAACGTTCTTGTCCAAAGCAGACATTGCAACACACTGATCTCAACACAGAGGTGAAAAAACAGATCTTAGAAAACTCAATACATACTTGTGCTCTGCAATGTAGGCTGAAAGGGGCACAGGCAAGAAGCACCCCAAATCTGGACAGTCGAGACATCCTCTCCGATGAAGCTCTTTTCAGACCTCTTCACTACTGAACACCAGGCACTTCACCTGCATAACATAATTTCCAGCTGTGTACTCTTGCACCCACAATGCCTGGCACTTCCTGGTAATTATTTGTATTGCTGGCATTTCACACAACCACAAGAAAATGTTTAAACAGCCAAACTTTAAATACATAACGCCCCTTGCTCACACTAGTTTATCATAAGCTCTGTACTACACAGGTTATTCAAAAACACTTATTTTGAAACGGCTACGAATCGCTCTTTTTCTAGGGCTACTTCTTCGTCAACATTTAGCTATGATTTTTATTCACTAACCGCCTGCAACTAAAAGAACTTTACAGCTGCAGGCAACATTACCGATGTTACACTGGTGATCGAGCAGCCAGCTTCCTTTTGGGGTATCGCTGCGACGCGTCGCTCAATTCACTCAGTCGCTTGCATGCCTTGACGTGTCACCCCCCTCGCACCCTGAGCTTGACAGCTGGTGTAATCGGCTTGTAGAGGTGTGTTCTAATCTTAAGACGCCACATCATAAAGACGCACATACGCGTAGCGAATAACACAACGCGAAACAGACCGAGCGGCGTACGCTATCGGCAGTCCGCAACGGGCCGATAGTGGCGTCAAAAAACACGCGTGCAGGCAGCGCACGATCAAGTCGCACGTCGAATAATGAACAGGAAGTCGGGCAACCAACTTAACGAAATCCCGAAACACAGTCACACAGTTCGCTGGGACAGCGCCTTGCTGGGCGGTATCCAATTGGCACATTCACATTTAGGAGTCTTTAGCAAACGCATCTATGACAGACATCGGCGCTCGCGTAGCAACGCATACACTGTGAACACTGACAGACCAGCATGTTGATGATTCGATGTGGAATGCACTTTGCTGCCGCGCAAACAACTAGCGAAACACGCGCAATGCCGAAGAGAAACTAAGAGGACAGAACTGACAGAGCCTCGTCCCTTCCGTTTCTTCTCGCCTTTGTGCTCGCTCGTTTTTTGTTTTTTTTTCGCGGTAACAAATTGCACGCATTTTTGCGCTACACTATGGGTCTCACCTGGAAACGAACACTCGACGCCTTGCAGTAACTCCTTTCTTCTCTTGCTTTGTGGCTGCCACGGTTGAAGCCGAACGTGTTGTCAAAATGAAATGGCTCCATGCTTCTCGGCGTGGTCACTTTTTCACAAAGTACGCGAACGGCTACATTGCTGGCACGCGGCGCAAGCTACGATAAGCAGGAAACCCAAACGCAAGTTTGAAGCAACGATTTTGAAATCAGACACAAACAGCACACGAACAGCAGCACGGACCACGGAACGGCGCGGCGTAAGGACCCGAACATCACACTGGAATGCAGAGAGGGAGAGGTGAAAGGGGAGGGTTGTTGTTTCCTGCCACGTGACATAGCAGCCAGCGCGCTGGATTTGAACAGCGTTGGTAAGTACGCTAAGCGCTGGCGCGGAGCTATTAGCGCTGCGCGTGTCATGGCAAATATTTACTGCGAACTGTTACAAAATTGCAGTCAGAATAAGGCGCTTCGCGCCACCGTGTTTTCGAATGACCACAATCAGCCCCTCAAAGGCACTCGATGTTGCACTGACGCGTCATATTCAATCTTCAGATATTTCCTGACGCCGTGTAATTCACCGTGATATTCGACATATAATTATTTTTATATAATTAAATTATTATTTAATGGTGTGAAGTAATTGCTCACATATCTATTGTACAATTATGCTGAGCTGCTCATGATCCAAACAGAGCGAATAAATTGGCTTCTGTGGGCAGTGTTACATACTCAAGAAACGCCATCTCTCTGATATGCACGCTACCAACACCAGCGCTCTGATGTGCACTTTAGTCTGGTGTGCACACTAGACCACACCAACCCACCCTGGTGTGCACATCACAACACACTAACACACTAGGATATGTACACCAGCACACCAAACCACCCTGGTGTGTACATGAAAACACACTAGGATGTGCACACCAGCACACACCAAACCAGTCTGGTGTAAACCGTAGAACACACTAAAACTGCCTGGTGTTCACACCAGACCACACCAAAACAACCTGGTGTATTTTCAACTGGGTATTTATTACATTATATATCATACCATGGTATATTGAGAAAAAAAAACAGTTTGGGTATTGTGTATTTGCTGCATTAAGCACAGCTTCGCTCTGACATTTTTTTTCGTTTACAGACAACTGGAACTTACTTTGTATCTTGTATCTTCATAGTATTTTGCTCATAAGACTGTAAAAATGTTAGCAAAAATAAAAACAAGAAATTTTACCATATTCTGCAGTCAGTAACGTTATGGAAGATTAAGCACCAACTGCACTTACAAAGGATTATGCATCTAGGCACCATGGCTGAGGGTAAACAAATAGCAAACTTTTCTGGGAATTAAGAATGCATGATAGCGTAACAATAATAGAATAGCAATTTATAGTTTTCTGAATTCACTTTTGTTTGTTCTTGCCAATAGCAGAGTCCTGTACGTCCTAGATGCATTTTGATCTATGTAACACATTGCTTAAGATGTACAAATTGAATTGGTTTAATGTGGACTTGGCTGGACAGAAAACTATAGGGCTCAACAAGTAAATATACTGCGGACACCACCTTGCTAGTGATCCAGAGGTCTTCGCGGCAAACAGTGGCGTCACTGATCTTCGCATCAATGGCCCTTCCCACTTCATTCTCATTCTCGTAGACAAGTGCGCAATCAATATGTCGGTAGCCTGCATCGATGGCGATCTTGACCGCTTGCTCCACCTTGCCTGGCTCAGACTGCACAACCACGTTCACGCAAATGGTGGCAACAAATAAAAGAGAAAAATCAAGGGTAACTTGAATGTAGTACCTAGCAGCTACATCTGAACACACAGCCATATCTTTAAAATATTTTGTTTCTTTTAAGTATACCAGCAAATTTAGTTGTCCTCCTAACAGCAACGACTGGCCCATGCAATATCTTGAGAATGCTTAAAGTGTGAAGGCTCCCTGTCATGTATATGTAGGTCCCTTCATTTTCTGGTTTTATTTTTTATCAAATTCGGGGACTAAAATCGAGTTCTATTTGAGTTCAAATTGGCGTAGAAATCAAGTTATTAATAAAAAAAATTCTATATTACGGGTTTTTTCGGGTTATATTTTCTCAGCAAAAGTAATGCATTACCGGTGGATCTTTTTTGGGTCAATACGTGCTCTAGTTTTTGGTCATGAGTGTCATGCCCAATACAGAATTGGTATGTTGCACTAAAGAACCATTTACCAAATCAGGTATCTTTTATTCTCATTCATTACAGTTAATTTGCTGGGCACTTTTCTATCTCCGTGTGCAGCACTTCTTCGTCTGTGTTAGACATTTCTGCCTTTGCACACTGCGAAAACATTTATTCATCGTCACAGCGGTCGTTTTACTCCTCCAATATAGAGTTGGAGCAACATGTGGTATGGTTAGCACAACACAAAATGATGCTAATAAGATGTCTGGACATTGCTTGTGTTCTGATTTCTAGCTTCAAAATGTAATACAACACATCTCCTGGTTAATTCGTGGCATGTATAACAAGCATAAAAAAGGTTTACGATATTGCCAACGTTTAACTGAAAACACCACCCTAGGATCAAGAAAACCACTCTTTTCTGTGCTGAGCCTTTAGCACCTTGAACTGACAAAGTATGGTTTCTTGAAGGCGCACTTCTATGTAGAGATAAGGTTTAACCCAGTTTTAATAAGTTTTCTCAGGAGTGCAAGAATCAGGCAAGAATCCATCTTTTCTAGAAAAACGAAGGGCCCTATATCTATAGAACCCGCACACAGGGCGTTATGGGTAAAATGCAGCAGTTTAGACAACACTACCCTAACCGCATAAAAAAGTAGTTTCATCTTGTCAGTTGACTCAGCAGTGACTTGCAAATTATTGGCAGTTATTAAGGAACTCATTTTCGCCAAAGTTCTCTTCAGTTAACTTACACAGGTAGCATCATGTTTATGCTGATCTAGGCTTCATTTTGTCTCGATGATAACAAAAATTGTTCACAAAGAGAAAATTCCAACAGCCCTCCTGTAATTGATATTTTTGCGAGGAGTACACCAACACCTTGTGCATGCGGCATGCACCATGTGGATGCAATTAGACACATAAGGGAACAGGCTGCCTTGGTTACCTGAAGTACACTAAGACATATCTCAAACGAATGATCTCATTTCTTGCCAATTATCTTTTCTAAAGTTTCAACGGTTGGCGCTGCAACAGCATCCATTAGAAGACAGTTGTCCATCATGCACTGACAGGATTCCCTCATAACATACTGTACATAACATGCTTCATGTACAGTGCTGAGCAAAAGCGGAGGGACCACGGCAACGGACGCGGGAGGAGCTGCGGTGCCGCACCGCGGCGCTGCTATCTCGCTCCGCATATGCTCCCGCAGGGAGCAGATAAGGTGGCTAGATTGGCTAGCCACCTTAGAGCAGAGTTGCGCGAAGGTCCGCCATTTTTGTTCCAAGCTCTGCGGGAAAGATGCTTCTCATGTGGCAGGAGCCTCACGAGAAGGCTGTTTAGAGGCACCCCTCCTCGTCCCTGTGGGGGCTTCACAATACCCCCTCAGTCGGATAACAAAGCAGACAGCACTCAAGATGGGGAGCCCCTGGCCACATCCTCGTCCAGGTGGTGCCTTCATAGCACCCCCCCCGTGGGATAACAAAGCAGACTGTGCTCAAGATAGGAGGGGCTGTCCTCCTGTGTAGTGTTCCTGTGGGAGCATATACAGCAACACTATGCCGGTGAAGTCAGCTTCCCCGCGGAAAGTTGAACACTTGACGTGATGAAAATCATGTGATCGCCTCTCGGCGAATGGCGTTCGGAGCGGCAAGGGAAAACAGTCACGCAACTCTGCTCCCTGCGGGAGCACATACAGGAACACTAGCTCCGCATAGTGTTCCTGCATATGCTCCCGCAGAGAGCATATACAGGAACACTAGCGCCACACGCTCGCTGCGAGAGTGCCCCGAGTGACGACAAACTTCACTCTCGCTCTCGCACGGGTGCTTATCACCGCTGATAAATTTCTATTGCGGCGTTCCGATACTCTGCAGCTGACAGTCGAGACATTGCAAAGCGCCAAAAGTCTCTAAAGGGAAAGCAGGGCGAACTGCTTCCCTCCTCTTCCGTTTTCGGCGCGCCTCGACGGTTACGCGTCGATGCCGTCTGTGCCTGTATCGGCACGCTGTTGGAAGGCACGTGCGGCTTCCACTCGACTCCCGAATAATTAGGTAGAGGACGAATACATCGATGACTAAAATTCAAGGCACTGTGGATCGTCGCTTGGAGCATCCCCTTCAGATAAGTATTAAAAATGTTCGGCACTCACAGGCTCTTTTTTGCCGCGATAAGTAAACAATCTGAACGTAACAATAAAATAATATTCACGCCAACTATTTGACACGGCAATCTCGCAGCGAGCGTGCGGCGCGAGATACAGCACCGCGGTGCGGCCCCGCAGCTGCTCCCGCGCCTGGAGCCGTGGTCTCTCCACTTCTGCTCACGATTGTACATAGCAGCAAGTAGGATAGCAAAAGTCACTCAACAATGCAGCTTGTGATAAGAGCCAGTAATGTCTAAAAACCTAGCAACAGGCTGCATAACATAAGGTATACCTAAAAGATAAAAACAAGAGAAACAGCTCACCTGCCATGTTCCAAGGCCAATAATTGGAACCTTGTACCCCGTTGAAAGTGTTATGGTTGGAACAGAATCCAGGGCCATATTTTATCCTGCACAACAGTAGTGCATACAGCATGAAACGTGGAGAACAGACAACTTACTGAACTATTGCATCTTAACTTTGAACATTTTTTGATACCGCATGCAAGAGAGAAATGCACAAAGGCAACAGTAATGACAATGTATGCACACATCATTTACACTACCAGTCAAGTTATTATAATGTATTATAAAGTTTGCGTTCAACAGGGTGCACAAATTAAGAAAAAAATTGAAATTTTGTTCTGCCTAAAGGAAGTCCAACCAACCGAAAAGGTATGTAGAAATGTCACGTCAAACTAAAATACTTACAGCACATTTTACTGCATTATAAAAGCAGGTTTCTTCGAAGGTATTCATTAAAGGTACACTTATGATGATAAATTAGCCAGCTACTCTCAAAAAAGTATTTCAGGCCCACCACACCAAATTTAGCACATTTAAAGCATGTTTACATGCATTTTTCCACTAGAAAAACAGAAGAAAAAAAACTACTGTAATAGCACTTTGATCATGTTTGTAATCTATGTGCTATAAGCAGGCACTTATCCAAGCGAGGGGGGAGGGGGGATTAGGCACGGGCTCCACCGCCCCTCATGCTCCTAAAAGTGTCTCGTTGGGCATGCACCACCAAGTACCCCCACCCCCAACCACCCCTCCTCCCTCCAGGTACAAAAAAATTGCCTTGAGCTCCTCCTGAAAAAATTTTCTGGCTACGTGCCTGGCTTGCAGCAAGACCGGTGACATCATCCATGACGCCATTATAAAAGACCTGATGGCTAATTATGGGTGTTATTTATTCTTACTGAAGCCACCTCTCCCGCCCAAATTGGTCATCGTAGCCCAGGTGATGGCATGCACCAACGGTTATTCAGCCAACATATTCAAGTTGCCATGATGAAAGAGGAATGTGATCCAGTATTATTACATAATGTGAGCAATCCAAATGAACACAAACAACGTATAAGCAAGTGTTTAATAGATTTCATAAACAAATGTAAGCTATGGAACATAGCTGAACAGTTTAATGGTGTTCTGTACAGCTCATACCTCTGCCACACGGACGCTATTAATGCCTTAAGTTGCTTAATGCCATTATTTCCGTAGCCGGAGCTACACGTCGAGATTTAATCTCATTTCACTTTGTGACGATGGTACGCTAAAATTAAAGAAAATGTTAACAGAGGTATAGCACTTGTTGAAATTGTTGTCATGTTGGCAAAATGTAATAATAAAGGTATTTTTTTGCAAATAGTGTTCATTTGGTCGTGTCTCTTGCCAATTTCGCAGGTTGTTGGTCACGGTTGTATATGTTTGTGAAATTTTGCCACAACTGTAACTCTATTACGAATTTAAGCTAGGTATTTAAGCTAGATATTATGAATATGTTTCTTGTTACTTAATAGAGGAATTCTCTATATACAAAACATATGCTAAGTGGCGTAAGCGTGAGTGCGATCGTACCCATTCCATCATAGAATGCAGGTAGGTTGCGAATGGCATCAGGACGAATGCCATCAGGACGAATGCCATTACGCTTCGCCCATGTAGCACCACGCGAATGGCATTGAAATTTCAGGTATTAGGTGCTTAATACCGTGTTTTTTTTTGCTTAATACCGCCCATTGACAAACTAACTCACAAGTTATGCGCACTATAGTCTGGTTGTGATCTTTTTCACCCTCTTTCACCCCCTCTTCCGGCGCGGCTGAAGCTCGCTGAGGCGCCCACTGTGTGCCAGACTGCGTATTTCGTCTATTCAGAATCTGTTTCTCCTCTCCCTCGCGAGCAATTCGGGTGTGCGCCAAAGTGCATGGGGTCATAAACAGTGTATATGAAATTCGATGTGCTGGTGGTGCGGTAAAACTTCAGTCTTAGAGCGGATTATGGGAGCAATTAAAATGAGCGCAAACAACGTATTACCAAGTGTTTAATAGATTTCATAAACGAATGAAAGCTATGGAACATAGCTGAAAAGTCTAATGGTGTTTTATAAGCTCAAGAAATGCAGACGCAGTCACTATTGTTGCCCGGAGAAACATGTTTCTCTTTAAAAAATGCGATAAACTTTATGGATCAGTCGCACACCTATCACTCAGCACGAAAACCAGTCAGTGAGCTTATTGCCTGCGCCGTCATATGCAGTGTCAGTCTGTTCTCCAGTTTGTAACTCGTTTTTCTTTTTAATCAGTATTTGATACCTTTTGGCGTCGCTATAGTCACTGCACACTTTAAACCCTCTTTTTAATTTATCACTCGATTTATGATACTTGATTATGTTTTGCACCCTCTGCTGCACTTAAAGGTGTCTCCTTACTAGCATTGCGTCCATAACTACCAACCGTATGACTAGCAGCATTTACAGGAAGCAAGGCAGGAGAAATTTTCATTCACTCACTCACTCACTCACTCACTCACTCACTCACTCACTCACTCACTCACTCACTCACTCACTCACTCACTCACTCACTCACTCACTCACTCACTCACTCAGTAGGACTGCACCCCACTGAAGAGAACTACATCAAGCTGCAGGGCTAATATAAAGCCCTTAAAACACCGCTCTGGCCAAGATACGCTGCTACGCTGTGCATGAAGAGTCGAGTAGCACAGTTAAGGATGCATGCAACAATACGTACAGCGTAACCTTTCATGCATAAAGAAAGTTGAGGCTTGCTAGCTTGTATTACTGAGCACTGAGTACGGGCTGTTAGTCAACGAAAAGTTCACGAATCAGTCCAAAAGCAATTAGAGAATCGGCTGGGAAAAAAATCTAGCCTTACATGCTACGCCGGCATTGTTTCATCCCCTCATGGGAAAGAGCAAAAGGGGCCGTCTGGATGGCAGAATGATAATATAAACACTGAAGTAGCCCTAACACTAACTGAACATTAGTGTAATCTTATGCAAGTTGCAGCAACGTTATATGTTGCATTGGAACGGTACATTGATGTAAAAACAAACAAATAACGTTATATGACTGAGCTGGGTGTTTCTCTGAATGACACATTTGCTCACTAATACAGTCGTTCAAACTAGACGGCCTAAACAGTTCTACATAAAAAGGTGTTCTCTAACGGCATGATAAGCGAACGAAAGAGAACCGTAGCAGACGACGGCGAAGACGGTACACTCCCGGCTGCCTCTGGTGAAGCCCCTCAATCATGAAAGAAACCCTCCTGTGGTACTTCCGCGAGCGCCCCCTATCTTTAGAAACACAGTCTTGGGACTTACATTTTTGGGAAGGGAGTAATTAAAGCAGAAATCGGGTCTAACCGGAATTTTTAGTATCTGCGCAGGGAGCAAAAACAAACACGAGGAATAAGGTTTTCATGTGGTGTGTGGAGTTTACCGTCCAGAGCTGCATACGGGCTATGACAGGAGCCATATGGAGGGCTTCGGAATAATTTCGACCGTCTGGGGTTCTTTAACGTGTACCGATAACGCACAGCATGAAATGAAGTCACCGCGGCTAGGTTTGACTCCGCTACCGAGGGCTGCAGTAACCGAACGCCAAAGCCATTAAGACACCGCGGTGGGTAAGAATCAGGCTCTATCCGAAAATGAAAGGCCCTTGTGTCAGGCACGTAGCCAGAAATTTTTTTCAAGAGGGGCCCAAGGCATTTTTTTTTTGTAATGGGGAGCGGGGGAGGGGTACCTCGCAGTGCATGCTCAACTAGAAAGATTGGGGGGGGGAGAGGAAAAGGTGGGCGAGCTGATTATGGGGGGGGGGGCTCCTCGCTCCCCCCCCCCCCCCTCGTATACGTGCCTGCCTTTGTGAACCATTACTCGTAGGGATCGAAATGAAAATCGCAAAGGTGTATCCCTACAAAGGCTATGAAGTCAAAAATCGCAGACAGATGGAAGAGGAAGGACCACAGAGGACCTGAAACGCACAGGAACCAGTCCTCAAGGATGGAGCCCGAGCGAGAGGTTGCAGGCACCCGCGATTACGCACGCTTCTCCGCTCTAGATCATATAGCACTGCTCGCTTTGCAAAAACTACAGCCTTTCATTGCTCTATTGCCGCGTATACAAGTGCGCCTCTTTTCTTGTTCCCGACCGCTGATCTTTCAAATGAAGCAGGAAAACCTTTCAGGTGAAGCAGGAAAACCTTGTTCGGTAAGCGCCAAGGTCAGCGTGCCGGAAACAGTAGGTTCTCGGCAAGAATTCGTAGCTCTAGATAGAGAGAGTCAGAAGATGAAAAGAAAAGAAAGCATGTTTATTACGGGCACACGCTTCACGATGCCCTCCTATAAACAAACCCTCCAGCTGACAGAAACAACTGTTTAAAATTAGGGTTACACGTGTTCGCATGACGAAAATTCGAGAGTTCAGAACGATGCGGCAGTAATCTACCTCCGCGGTTGCCACGTACACCCTTATGCAAGCGATGATTGTATTCATATCCACCAAAACAAACTGAAATTTGATCGATGCCGTAGCCACAAGTGCTAAGGACATGTGTCTTCACATTTTAAGAGTCGCAGTGCCTTTGCGCCGTTAACGTGTCCTTGCTTTTCATATGCTTCATCATCGTCATCATTTGCCCGACTACGATCACTATATGGCAGAGGTCTCTTCCACACGTCTACAATTACCCTGGTCCTGTGCCAGGTGCGGTAACATTGTCCCCGCAAACTTTCTAATCTCATCCGTTCACTTAACGTTCTACCGCCCCTGCTAGCTTGTCTTCTGCTGGAATCCACTCCGTTACCCTTAACCGTGCACAGTCGGTTATCTTGCCTTCGCATTACATGACATGTCTATGCCCATTTCTTCTTTTTGATTTCGACTAGGATGTCATGAACTCGCGTTTGTTCCCTGATTCGCTTCGCTCCCTTCTTGTTTCTTAACGCTACACCTATCATTTTTCCTTGCGTAGCTCCCTGCGTTGTTTTCAATTTAAGTTGAGCCATTTTCATTAGCCTCCACGTTTCTGCCCCATAGGCGAGCACCGGCAAGATACAGCTGTTGTATGCTTTTCTCTTGAGGAATATTTGTAAACTGCCGTTCATTATTTGGGAGAACCTGCCATATGCGCTCCACCTCATTCTTATCCTTCGAATTATTTCCCTCTCCTGATCCGGATAAGTGGTCACTATCTGCCCTAAGTAGACGTATTCGTTTACCACTTCCAGAACTTCGCTACCAAGTGTGAACTACTGTTCCCTTGCGAGACTGTTGAGCAATAGTTTAGTTTTGTGCATATTAATTTTTAGACCTACCGTTCTCCTTTTCC
>JARKHS020017003.1:0-30444 GCA_030143305.2 Amblyomma americanum | reverse complement strand
ATAAAAAATTGAGCCCACAATAAAATACAATGGCAGCTAGGCTTGTCATTCAGCACAATCCATGAAAGTCTCCGTGTGCTTCCCTGGATGCTTAAAAAGAAGCGAGTGCTTAATGGAACCGTGGAATGTTTTGCAAGAGTTTTCTATTCAGTATTCTAGTTCTTGATTACAAAAATGCCCTCAAGTTGAAGTTAAAGCAGAACCTCTCACTACTTGTATTTTTCCATATGCCGGTTCAGATGTACCCTCTGCACAAAATCTACTACACGCAGATGGCACTGGTATGTCCTTTCAAGCATATATCGACAAACAGTAAAAAGAAAGACTTCTCAAGAAGTACGTTAGCATTTTCCTCATTTCTTGCACGTCACGATTGTCTTGAACCTCACTACTGCAAATTCTGCTGTAGAAGTGCCTCTTTTTCGTATTTGGTAGAGCGGAAAAATTCTGAGTACTTAGTCAACTGTCTGCAATTGTGGACCCTAAAATTTTACACCTCTTACAATGCTCCAGCATTGCAGCATGTAACACAAAAAAGTCCTTGTTTGAAGACATCTATAAAAAAATTACCTGACAATAATTTACAATGGCAGCTAGGCTTGTCATTCAGCACAATGCATGAAAGTCTCCGTGTGCTTTCCTGGATGCTTAAAAAAAAAGCGAGTGCTTAATGAAACAGTGGAATGTTTTGCAGGAGTTTTCTGTTCAGTATTGAAGTTCTTGATTACATGCAAATGCCTTCAAGTCGAACTTGAAGCAGAACCTCGCGCTACTTGTGTTTTTCCACATGCCAGTTCAGATGGACCTTCTGCACAAAACCGCTAGACACAGATTGCACTGGTGTGGCCTCTTAGGCATGTATAGACCAACAGTAAAAAGAAAGGCTTCTCAAGAAGCACGTCAACATTTTCCTCATTTCTTGCACGCCAAGATTGTCTTGAACCGGACTACTGCAAATACTGCAGTAGAAATGCCTCTTTTTCGTATTTGGTAGAGCGGAAAAATTCTGAGTACTTAGTCAACTGTCTGCAATTGTGGACCCTAAAATTTTACACCTCTTACAATGCAGCAACGTCGCAGCATGTAACACAAAAAAGACCTTGTGTTAAGACATGTATAAAAAATTGAGCCCACAATAAAATACAATGGCAGCAAGGCTTGTCATTCAGCACAATGCATGAAAGTCTCCGTGTGCTTCCCTGGATGCTTAAAAAGAAGCGAGTGCTTAATGGAACCGTGTAATGTTTTGCAAGAGTTTTCTATTGAGTATTGAAGTTCTTCATTGCAGGGAAACACCCTCAAGATGAAGTTAAAGCAGAACTTCTCACTACTTTGTTTTTCCACATGTTGGTTCAGATGTACTTTCTGCACAAAATATTCTGGACACAGATGGCACTGTTGTGGCCTCTCAATCATGTATAGACCAACAGTAAAACGAAAGACTTCTCTAGAAGGACATCAACATTTTTCTCTTTTCTTGCACGTCACGATTGTCTATAACCTAACTACTGCAAATACTGCAGTAGAAGTGCCTCTTTTTTTAATTTGTAGAGCTGAAAAGTTCTAAGTAGTTGGTCACCTGTCTGAAACTGAATTCTAAAATTTTACACCTCTTACAAGGCAGCAACATCGCAGCATGTAACACAAAAAAGCCCTTGTTGGAAGACATGTATAAAAAAATGAGCCCACAAGATATACAATGGCAGCAAGGCTTGTCATTCAGCACAATGCATGAAAGTCTCCGTGTGCTTCCCTGGATGCTTGAAAAGAAGCGAGTGCTGAATGAAACAGTGGAATGTTTTGCAAGAGTTTTCTATTCAGTATTGCAGTTCTTGATTACAGGCCAACTATTATTGAAATTACGGTTGGGATTTAACTGAAGGTTGAAGTCTCCATGGCAGCTGGTGGCAGGTCAGCCACATAAATAGATTCCTGGTAGTAGGGGAGTGCTCACACTTGGTGTTCAATGTCTTAGTGAGAGCATGTGCCTCTGCGATTTTGTGGTGCGTAGTCATCCGAGGAAACATCTGGCAGCTTTGCATTACAAAATGTAGTGTTTCGAGCTTCATCTTTTGTTCCTCGGCTCATGCCCAGGAGGATAGTAGCACAACGCTCATGGCAGAGTGCATCAGCTGCACTGTCCGCCTTATTACGCTGCCTGCATGTGGTAGCAGCGCAAAAAGATGGAGCCGACTGGGCAGTTGATGCATACCACGTGACCAGCCTGGCTTTCAAAATTCTCAAATTGCTGCTGCTAGTTGATCTACGGCCAATGTCATATCTGCTTTCGACGATGCCCCTGTCTCATGTGCACCGTGCTTCTTCCACTTAGGATGCTTTGCCCAGCTGGCAAACACACAGGCAATGATTGCCCTCATAGGCCGTCGGTGCAGGCTTGATAGGAGGTTACTGTTTCAATGCCGCCTTTTCGATCTTTGGGTCGATGTGTTCTTTCCAGGGCAGTGTCGAGAAGGGTGAAAAACGCTCCTTGATCTCTGTGCTTGCTGGAAGCATGACCTCTTCAACTTCAAGAGGTTTCGATGCCTTCTCGTTTACTATAACAGAGTGGTGCGGCCAAAATTGTTCACTGTATCCGCGACGAATCGCTATGGACTTTATGCGTAATTATACGGCAGCAACGCATCCGTTCGTAATAAGTGAGCATTTGTTATATCTACGGGCGTTATAAATGGGTTTGGCTGTATCTTACCGGTACTCACCTATGGGGCAGAAATGCTGAGGATAACAAAAAGAGTTCACCTAATTAAATTGAGGACCACGCAGCGATCTATGAAAAGGAACATGATAGATGTAGCGTTGAAACAGGAAGAGGGCAGTGTGGGTCAGAGAACCAACGCGGGTTAATGACGTCCTAGTTAAAATCAAGAGGATGAAATGGGCAAAGACAAGATAGCCTGTAGTTGTTAAGAGTAATGGATGTAATGGAATGAATTCCAAGAGAAGGCAAGTGTAGCAGGGTGCTGCAGAAAGTGAGGTGGGCACACGACAAGGTTAACGGAGATATGGGAGAGCCCTTTGTCCTGCAGTGGATGTAATCAGACTGATGATGATGATGAAAGAAAATTATCAGCTCACTTACTGTGCGGCGCAAGTCCGAGCACTTTTGGGCCAAGTAACGAGGTAGGCGCTTGTGTTTTTGCATCTCATCATCAGGGCAGCCTTTAATCTTCAAAAATGCCAGAAGGAGTCTGGAGAGACAGGCACAAAAAGGATATGCGGCAGATCAGAGAAAAGCCAGGACAGCAGCTTGGGCATGTTGGTTACTGATTTGTGACGGAACAGCGCAGAACAACGGGACAAGAGACAAGCGTCGACTTACAACTTATTTTTACTTCGAAGAAACACTGCTTCTTATAACTTCTTCACAGCTTCAAAACACATGTGTCAGAACCATATCATTCAAGCCTTTTAAAATGATAACCTAAGATTTGTAATCATAGAGGTTTGTAGTCACATTTTAACGTGTCTAATTCTTTATTTGTTAATTCAACAGACTGCGTGCTGACACAATGATCGCGCAGCCTCGCTGTCTTGATTATATCGTGGACTAACTGCTCTTTCATGATTAGTCGGTGATTTACTTTTGCCAAACAGGTGCACAAGTTATTGAGGGGCTGTCTCTGATATGAATTCCTAGGTTTCTGCAAAGTCCGGCAAAGTTTCACAAAATAACAACTTAAAAATACAACCGCAAGTCACGGGTAGCAATTCTAGGTTAACTGATATACAGTGCAATGTGAATAATTCAAACTTCGTTATTTCTAACCTTTTCTGCAGTTCCAGTGACATAACGTTAACGAGGCTTTTCTGTATGATACAAATATGTCAGAAAAAAAATGCATGAGCACGAAACATTGCATCTTTTAGAAAATGTTATTAACCAAGCAATAACCAAGTGTTTTCCACTCACCTGCCATTGAAGCTACCTCGGCGGGGGGAGCAGAGGGAATACTTTCGTCTCACCTTTATAAATTGCATTGTTTGAAAGCGTCCCCGTCACACTCCTCTCTGACAGTACTGTATTGCCCCACAAGCGGACTGCTGGTTGTTTACAAAAGGCTGAGTCATTGTCTGCTGTTAACAGTCGCTCCCAAGTCCCCGAGCCAATGTATTGGCCATGACCAACGTGTACCGCAAAAAAAAAAAATGATTTATTAGTGCACCTCGGGCATGGCGCAGAGGCCGACAGCACAGAGCCTGCACAGGACACGAAGCACAAATGCCCAGAAAACGTGCTGCCTAGACAATCCATTCAGTCCGTCTTCATTCACAGTACTCGTTGCAATATTTTTAGATTTTAGAGCTTTCACTCCAGATATTTCTGTGCACTCCGGTTTTAGTTTGAACCTAATTGTTTCTTGTGTGGAAAGGTAAGTGCACTAACAAATAGTTAAAATTGCGGTTCGAGAAGCAGATTGGGATTGAGCACGGAAGGGCGCAATTGAGTAGGCCATGTAGCAGCACCGGATCAGCACTCAATTCGATCCCAATCGACTCATCAAGATTGCAATTGTCTGTGTGATGGTTGTATAAGAACCAATATCGTTCATAGGGATTTCTATGTAAGAGGCAGCTTTTCAAGCTGCTCTGAATTCGCTTCAGAATGGCACTACAATTGAGATGAGCTCAAGAATGAAGCAAGAAACTCCCCTGAAGGGAGGAGTGGGAGACAAATTCAACAAATAATGATTTACTGCATGTGGGCAAACTCCACATGGTCATCATTTTTACTGACGTCCTACACACTATCTAAAAAAACAAACATTGAGTCAAAAATTTTGTGTCCCTATTTCTTCAAAGAATATACGTGTAGCAATTTAAACTTCAGTGAAATCTTGCATTTTCTTTGCAGCTGAGTTTGCGATGAATAAGGGTCACAGGCAAAATGTCAAACCGAGCGAGACAGACTAACCCTTGGGAGCACTATTAAAATTTTTTCCTGAGCAGAAAAGGGGCTTCATTGCTTTCTTGAGTGAGCCAAATGATATATGATGGTGATTGCATGTGGAGCTACTCAGCTAATTTTCAGCGTACCTCAAACCATATCTGCTGTTTACTGAGCAGAAAAAATGAGACCACGCTCTTGCATCACACTTTGCATGCTGATTATGCAAACTCATAGGCATGTGGCTGCGTGAGCACGTACTAAATAAAAGAGACAAGCACTTTGCAATTTCAGAACAACCGTAGCCTGCACAAAGTGGCTGATTCAAGTGAGAGCAAAGCCGCTTTACAGGCAACCAGTGTTGTAGGCGTTACCGAAAAAAAAGCAACCAAATATGTTACTCGTTACGTTAAAAAAAAAGGAACGCATTACCACCCTACATTAGCTACAAAAAAAGTAACGCGTTACCATTACTAAAAAAGTATGGCACGTTACATTGCCATTGCACCACTGCAACGAATTATCAGTATGTCTTCACTGCACAATCTCATGATAACAATTTTTTAAGGTTCATATTTCACAGCGCGCGTTTACATGAACCCAGTACCGGTCTTCGGCCCGACAACTCGACAACCAGGCCCTGTTGGACTCGTGTAAGTGCCGCTATTGGCTCAAGGGCCACCTATGAGAAATATTTGCAGCTGCATTCTTGACTTGTATCGCCCCCTGGGTTACTGCGCCCTGTGCTGGGCAAGGAACAATGCTGTTCTCCCACATTTCCGGAATAGGGAGCCCTGTCCTGTGTTTTGGCACCTTGCACAACAAGCTCGAGCAAAAAAGAAAAGCAGAAATCCCTTCTGAATACAGTTCAAGCAAGAAAAAAGGAAAAAAAGAGCTCAAGTCCGTCGAAGTTCTGAGTAAAAACCTGCGCGCATGAGCACAGACAACCAAGAGGTTGGTAGCAGAGTGTAGTAGTGACAAAATATTCTGACGCCAAATGGAGCCACGTCCCCCTAGATATATTTGGCGCGAATTTCAAATCCCCGCAGAAAATACATACACAACTTACAGAGCCTGCAAAGCGCGAACACTAAGCTTGATATGGATGAAAATTGCAGCTTGACGATAAAGAAAAAGGGAGGAAATATTGCGGATGAAATTCTGATATTTGGCTTACTTTTTTCACGAGATAACATGAAAGCCGACATATCAAAAATTGCAGTTTTTCTTTAATATTTACCTCTGATTTGTAAAAAAAAAGGAGAGAAAAAAATATCTGTCCGCAACATTTCCTCTATTCACTAAAGAAAGAAACGCTGCCACAGACCCCATAAAAATCGAGCCATTTTTACATGCGCTACAGCTTCTGAAAGTTCCCATGTATTTCCTACGGACACTGTCACTGGTGAACCCTCTTAACTGCATGTTTTTGTGCCAACACCATTCGTGCAGTCCAGATGGCAGATGCTAATGCAAATGCCAGCCGTGGTTCAGTGTTTGGTGCCTGGTTTAGTCAGGGAAGTTGTCATATAGTGGTCTGTGGCACAAAAGGCACGCCTGATACGCTAAGATATCTTTTCAAAACAGAGAACCACAATTCGCCCTGGTGTATGCAGCTGCGCTTTTTGATGATTATGTGCTATCAATATTCAATCGGTCCGGCACATAATATTAAGAAACAAAAACCAAGTTACAAAGCAAAGAAAAAAAAGTAAAAACTCCCATGTCATTAGTTACATCACATTACCGGTCATGTACAGATTGCAGATATTCTTAATCAGCGCAGAAGATATGCTATCATCAGTAGCATATGCCCATAATTAATGTGCAAGTCTCCAAGTGCTGCTCACTTCCCCAGTCTCTTGGGCTGCCGTGCGAGGAGCTGCACAAAAAACAAAAAAGAAGTCAGCCTCATGGAAAGCAAATGCACTGCGTCCTCTCAAGGCCTGCCTCTACTGAAGAGATGTGGAACGGCAGTTTTTGTTGGGAGAACACTGAAGAGCCACCTAGAATGCAAGTACAGTAGCCAACCGTTTATTCGGACCTCACGGGGACCGCGGAAAAGTCTGAATAATGGCTTGGCTTTGATGCTTAGGCGACTAAGCTGAGACCAGAACTGCTGTAGCCACTACCAGAACACACACAAACGATGATGATGAGCGGGCATTTTCAGTAGCGCCAGCTCGGAGGGCGGCAAGGAGGCACAGTTTGAAAACGAAAATTCCATACGGCGAGTCGAACCATGCATCGACCAAATTCAAAGTACAGATTATTTTTAAAGAAAAGATTTTCATTGTGCAATTACATGCGAAATTCGTTTAAGGAACACAAATTGGCAGGTGAAAGCAGCAATCTCTTAGGGAACGCCAATGACCAATGAGCGGAAATTTTAGCAATATCCCATCTCAGTAATGAACCGGCATCAATTTCAAGCACAGTTTCAATCTTCTCTCGAAATATTTTTGCGCTATAATTACCACATTTGTCAAAAACTACACAGGGCCACATTGCACAAGCTTAACTTGGGGCGACTGCTTAAAACACTCGCATATAACATGATGCATAGTGCACTGGAAAGCAGAGACAGACACACAGAAAGCTACACTTCGTTTCTGGCATGTCGCAGTTTCGTACATGATTGGTTTTTCATTTTTGCACTACTGTGAGACGCTGTGACGCACCTGATCGGTCCGATTGGCTGTACCTCCTTTAGTGGTCACGGTACCCATCGCTCAGCAACAAAAGCAAACTACTGAAGCTATTGAAATCAGTGACACAAGCAATGGTTTTGTTTATGCGGCCTAACGTCTTAAAGTGACTCGGGTTTTAAGGAACGCCGTAGTTGAGGGCTCTGGACAACTTCGACCACCTGGGGTTCTTCAACGTCCACTGATATCACACCCCGCAGGGGGGCTCCTGCAGCTTGCAGGCGTCGCGACGGTGAGTGGCGACACCGCGGGTTCCCGAGCATCCGCAGGGACATCCCCGCAAGGGGATGATGGTGGGTGGTGGTAAAAACGTTTATTTCCTCTGAAAAGAGGGAGTTACATGGAGGGTGCTCTGGAGTCAGGCTTAGTGCCCTTCCCCTCACAATCACTAGGTGGAGTCCCTAGTACGGGACCCCAGTGGCTTCCGCTGCCGCCATAGCTCGTTCGACCATCGCCTTTTGGGCTTTCAGGTCGCAACAGGCGAGTAGGGTCGCCTCCTAGTCCTCCCGGGTGGGGTTTGGGTTTGGAGTAAAAGCAGGGTTGGAGGGGCACGCCCACACCATGTGGTAGAGGTCCGAGGACCTCTCCCCACAGTGCGGGCACTCCCCAGAGAAGGCAGGGTCAAAGTGCTTTAGCGAGGCCGGGCACATCATGGTGTTCGTGACAAGGCGGAGGAACAGGCGTTCCTCCGCTCTCGTTAATCCTTTACACGGGTGGGGGTACAGTTTATGTCTATCTTTGTATAATTGCGTTATTTCCTTGTAAGTGTAGGTCGGCGTGGCTTCCGCTACTTCTTCAGAGGAGGCGGGGGACGAGGTTGCCCGGTTAGAGAGCGCGCGGGCGGCTGCATCTGCTGCCTCGTTTCCTCCTAGCCCTGAGTGGGCCGGAGCCCAGACTATGAAGCGGTGGGATGGACCTCCTACGTACGAGCTGTTTTGCAGTAGCCGGTAGGCCAGGTACGGGACCCAGCCCTGTTGGACGTTCCGACACGCCCCTCGCGAGTCGGTTATGATTGTCTTGGAATTGGAGTGTGTTGCCGCTAATGCGATGGCGACTTCCTCTGCTTGAGTGACGCTTCGGGCTTTGAAGGTGAGCCCGTTCACCGTTTTGGACTCGTGGATCACTGCCGCCGTGTACCACCCGCCTTGGTGCGGGCCGGATGCGTCCACGTAGTATACCCCGGGTTTCCTTCCGTAGTGGTGAGCTAAGGCCTCTGCCCTGGCCCTGCGTCTACCCTCGTGGTCGTCCCTGGACATCTTAATTGGGAGTGGTCTTACGTGCAGGGCGTAACGCCACTCCTGAGAGAGTCTTACTCTCTCCTCGGTTAGAGTCGTGTGTTCTATGTGCAGACGGGCTAAAAGGCGGCGTCCTGACGGCGTCTGCGATAATCGCGTGTATTGACCTGTGAGGTGGGCTTCTCTAAGTTCATCGAAGGAGTTCGTCATACCCAGACCTTGGAGTCTCAGGTTAGACGTGGTTATCGGGAGGTCGAGGGCCTTCTTCGCCATTTTGCGTATTATCACCTCGATGATGTTCTGGTCGTGTTTGTTGAGGCGGAGGTAGGGGGTCGAGTACAGGATTCTGCTTGTTACAAAGGCATTGGCCAGCCGCAAGGCGTCTTTGCTTCGCAATCCCCCTTTCTTGTTCGAGACTCTGCGGACCATTCGGCCCACCTGATCTCCCACCTGCTTTAGTTTGTCGAGCGTGGTCGTCGCCAGCCGACGCTGGTGGATGAAAAGACCTAGGACTCTAATTTCTTTTCTTTCGGGTATCGGTTCCGATCCAAGTCTCAATTCTATCTTGTTTGTGCATTTTTTGTTGGGGCGAATGTGCACGAATTCGGATTTTTGAGGGGAGCAATGAAGGCCACATCTTTTCGCGTACTCGTTCACCGCGGTGGCCGCCTCCTGCAGGCTGGCCTCCATTTCACCGAGAGAGCCCTGCGTGGCCCAAATGGAGATGTCGTCCGCGTACAGCGCATGCTGCACACCCGGGACTTTCTCCAGGTGGACCGGCAGGTTCTTCATTGCCAAGTTGAAAAGCAAGGGGGATGCACCGCTCCCTGTGGCGTCCCTCTCGTGCCTAATAGAAAGGGGCCGTGTTCCGCGTTCTGGATCCTCACGTAGTAGGCCTGTCTGTCCGTGAGGAAGCGTTTTATGTACTTGAAAGCGTTCCTGCCGCATCCCGTCTCTGATAGGTGTGTGAGGATCGCCTCATGTGTCACATTATCGAAGGCTCCCTTCAGATCTAGGGCCAGCACTATCTTATCCCCGTTCGGATGTTCGATCGGGTTTAGTACCTCCCTGCTGAGCTGCAGCAGGATGTCCTGAGCCGATTTATTTGGCCTGAAGCTGTACATCGAGTCGGCGAAGACTCGCTTGTTTTCTAGGTACTCAGATAGTCTATCTCTGACCATAGCTTCCATCAGTTTGCCCATGCACGAGGTGAGAGAAATAGGTCTTAGGTTATCCGTATCTATGGCCTTGCCCGCCTTGGGGATGAAAGTTATCAGCGCCGTCTTCCACTCCGTGGGATGTGGAGCTTCGCCCATCCAAACCGAATTAAAGTGTTTTAGGAGGGATTCGTATGCGCGGTCCGACAGATTGGCTAGGAGTTTTACCGAGATCCCGTCCCTTCCTGGCGCGGTCCCGCGTTTCATCCTCGCTAGAGCGGCCTTGAGTTCGTATATTTTGAAAGGTTCGTCCAGCTCAGCATTTTGGGCTCCACTGTATCTGTAAGCTTCTCCCCTTGGATCTTGGGAATGATGGATGATGGTGAACAGTGCATCACCACGGACCCGAGCACCCACGCTTCGCCGTGCGTGGCATCGCCGTGTCCGAGGAAAAGGGGATCCTGGTGGTTGAGCCGATGCCGAGCGTTTGGGCCTTTAAGGCCCCTCGGCGGAAGCAACACACCACTTTGGCCCCAGCTTTATGTAGACGGCACCTCCGGCCTGACGCGACCGGGGGAAATCGGCAGTCGCCTTTTCCTATCCTCCCCTCTGTCTTTCACTTTCCTATCTCTTTCTCACAACTCTCCTATCTCCTGCTCACTTAGCTTTTTTCACTTTTCATAGGCGGCGAGGGTTAACCTTGTGTGGCCAACCACCCTGAGTTGTGTCGTATTTGGTTATAGTTGAGGTGTACAGCTGGCGTGGGCAGGACTTGCGTTCAAGTTCCTGTCCCGTCCCCTTGTTGGACTCCATGGTGGGTGGCTGGCACCATGACTGAAAAACTTCATTTTTTATGGCTCCCCCCTTTCAAAACCCGATCGCTCTCTCAAGAGAGGGCGAACGAAGCAGCTGAATTTTTTTCAAAAAAGAAACCGACATTGACATTCACAAAGTTCTATGTTATCCACAACGAAAGTAATGAAAAACAAGCACGAATAATTTCTCCGTTCCTTGTGTGTAAATGCCTAACAGATACCCTGGGCCCTGGCTACAAGGTGTCTAAAATGGCCAGCGGAGACTTATTGTTAGAACTCCTTGACAACATCCAGAACTCGAAAATCGCAAACATTGCATCCATCGG
This sequence comes from Amblyomma americanum, assembly GCA_030143305.2. Lineage (NCBI taxonomy): Eukaryota > Metazoa > Arthropoda > Arachnida > Ixodida > Ixodidae > Amblyomma > Amblyomma americanum. Next base: position 19,297 of record JARKHS020017003.1, on the reverse strand, counting down.
AGAAATCCCAGTTTCCATAACAGCGCACCGATCCCTAAACTCAGTCCGTGGTGTCATCTCTGAAAATGACTTCATACACCTAACCGAAAAAGAATTGCTGGAAGGCCTGTCTGACCAAAATGTCACAGATGTGTACAGAATCAAAATCCGGAAAGACAACAAAGAAATAGACAAAACACTTGGTTCTAACATTCAATACAAGTACATTACCAGAAACCATCGATGTAGGATACTTAAAAGTAAATGTCAGGCACTATATTCCAAACCCACGAAGATGCTTCAACTGTCAAAGGTTTGGCCACGTCTCACAGAGCTGCCGCGGCCGCAAAACGTGCGCAAAATGTGCTTCCAATGATAACGTTTCTGAGGAATGTGACGCAGTCCTGCGCTGCGCTAACTGCGAAGGAGAACATGCTGCATACTCCAGGGCCTGTCCGTCCTGGAAGAAGGAAAAAGATTATCACGGTAAAAACCAAGGAAAACATTTCATTTAGAGAAGCAAGAAGGCGATTTGCCGTTACCAACCAGTTCTCCTTCACAGCAAAATCCAGCTTTGCTGATGTGGTGCGCAGGGGCGGTGCACCACACAGCACCCCGGTGCCTACCGAGGCCACTTTCATCGAGCCAATGGCAGGGCCATTCACGCCCCAGGCAGGGTCAGCGAAAGCTGCCCTGCCAGTGTCAAAGCAGGGAGCGCTGGTCCATGCGTTGGCATCCCGCAGGACTTCCCCCTACCGGGGGAAGACTGAAACCCACAAACCCGCGGCTTCCCCGCGGTCCTCCAGCGCCTCTCGTGAGGCGATGGATACAGCTGCCACTCCGCCTGCTTTGCAGCGGCGGAACAGCTCCCTTGAACGAAAAAAAGACAGGCCCCTAATAACGGGCCCACTACCTAAGTAAATCCCCTTTCATTTCCTCTCAAAAACATAAACATGGCTTTTTTAATCCATTTCAATTGTAGAGGACTTATGCGGAATTACAGCGACATAACACATATTTTAGGGTCAATGTTACCCACAGCTTTATGTCTCCAGGAGGCCAATCTTGGTCCACAACATGTACATATCCTGAAACATTATAACACTTTTAGACGCGATCGAGAGCAGGCAAATCGGCTGTCGGGAGGCGTCGCGATAGTCGTTCAAAGCGGCGTCCGTGCTCAAGAAATTAAACTCAAAACAAAACTTGAGGCGGTTGCAGTCAGTATCGTAAGCTACAAAACACTAACAATCTGTTCCGTATACATTCCTCCACATTTTACGTTGACACTCCATGATCTACAGCAACTGATCAGAGAACTTCCGGGGCCATATTTGTTACTTGGGGATTTTAATGCTCACTCCTCCCTGTGGGGAAGCGAACGCTGTGACGCTAGAGGTCAAATAATCGAAGATTTTATCCTGACGAATAATGTATGTCTTTTAAATACGAAAAAGGCCACATACTGTTCCCCAACGTCTGGGAAAATGAGCAGTTTAGACCTGTCTTTTTGTTCACCTTCTGTTTTTAGCGATTTTAAGTGGGACGTTTTAGACAGCCCGTTTGGGAGTGATCACCTACCAGTTTTTATAAGCCTATCATCCTCACCTGCAGTCATCCCAACCAAACCACGGCGATGGAAGCTACATTTGGCTGATTGGGCGTTGTTTAGAGAAAAGGCCAGATTAGGAGAAATTTACTCAGAAACACTTAGCATAGATGAACTCAATGAAATTCTCACAAAGCGTATCATCGATGCTGCACGGCTAGCTATTCCCCTATCCACAGGCGTGGTGCGCCACAACCACAAGGTATGGTGGACGCGAGAATGTTGGGAAGCCAAAAAACAACAAAATAAGGCCTGGGGTGTATTTCGTAGGTATCCTGCTCACGAAAATCTAATAGTTTTCAAAAAGGCAAAAGCTAAAGCCCGATATATACGGCGGAACGCGGAAAAAATGTCTTGGCAAAATTATGTGTCTTCCATAAACAGCTCGGTAACATCAAAAAAACTGTGGGAGCAGGTCAGAAAAGTAAATGGCAGCTATTCCCCATTCACCCTTCCTCTGCTGACGGATCCTGGTATTCAGACAAGTATTAAAGGACAAGCAGACATTTTGGCGCAACATTTTTTTATAGCTTCTAGTTCTTCCCACTATACACAGACATTCTTAAAATACAAAAACACAACCGAAAAACAAAGGCTCCCTATGGCAGGCAGTACAAACGAGCCTTACAATAATTTGATTGCACTTCAAGAAATACAGAGAGTACTGTCTATAGGTAAACAAACTGCACCAGGCCCCGACGAAATTCATTATGATATGCTGTCCCATCTATCTGAGCAATCTTCCCCGCAGGGGGGCGCCTGCAGCTTGCAGGCGTCGCGACGGTGAGTGGCGACACCGCGGGTTCCCGAGCATCCGCAGGGACATCCCCGCAAGGGGATGATGGTGAACTGTGCATCACCACGGACCCGAGCACCCGCGCCTCGCCGTGCGTGGCATCGCCGTGTCCGGGGAAAAGGGGATCCTGGTGGTTGAGCCGATGCCGAGCGTTTGGACCCTTAAGGCCCCTTGGCAAAGGCAACACACCACTTTGGCCCCAGCTTCCTGCAGACGGCACCTCCGGCCTGACCCGACCGGGGGGAATCGGCAGTCGCCTTTTCCTATCCTCCTCTCCATCTTTCACTTTCCTATCTCTGTCTCACAACTCTCCTATATCCTACTCACTCCTTGGTTAGTCATATTTGGTTATTGTTGAGGTGTACAGCTGGCGTGGGCAGGACTTGCTTTCAAGTTCCTGTCCCGTCCCCTTGTTGGACTCCGTGGTGGGTGGCTGGCACCATGACCGAATAACTAAATTTTCTTTATGGCTCCCCCCCTTTCAAAATCTGATCGCTCTCTGAAAAGAGGGCGGAACGAAGCAACAGACTTTTTCCCGAAAAAGAAAACAACCTTCCCAAAGTTCCATGTCATACATAGTACAGTAGAAGGAAAACAGGCAAGAAGACTATCACCCTTTCTTGTGTCAAAGTGCCTAACTGATGCACTGGGCCCCGGATATAAGCTATCGAAAATGGCCAGTGGCGACTTATTACTAGAAATCCGTGACCATACCCAAAACTCCAAGATCCCAGACATTCTCTCTATTGGAGACATCCCAGTCTCCATAACAGCCCATAGATCCCTCAATACCGTCCGTGGTGTCATTTCAGAAAACGACTTCATTCATCTAACAGAAAAAGAAATGCTAGAAGGTCTCAGCGACCAAAATGTCACAGATGTCTTATCGAATTAAAATCCGCAAAGACAACAAAGAAATAGATACTAAACACCTGGTACTCACATTCAGCACAAGCACATTACCTGAAACCATCGAAGTCGGATACCTTAAAGTTAATGTCAGGCACTACATTCCTAACCCACGCAGATGCTTCAACTGTCAAAGATTCGGGCACGGCTCTCAGAGTTGCCGCGGCCGCAAAGCCTGTGCAAAATGCGCTTCTAAGGACCACAATTCAGAGGAATGTGACGCAGCACTGCGCTGCGCAAATTGCGAAGGAGACCACGCTGCGTACTCCAGGGCGTGTCCGTCCTGGAAAAAGGAGAAAGAAATTATCACCATAAAGACCAAAGAAAACATTTCATTTAAAGAAGCCAGGAGGCGTTTTGCACTAAACAACACATTCTCGTTCACAGCGAAACCAAACTTCGCTGATGTGGTGCGCAGGGGCGTAGCACCACACAGCACTCCGGCACCTGCCGAGGCCACTTCCACCGAGCCTATGGCAGGGCCATCCACGCCCCAGGCAGGGTCAGCGAAAGCTGCCCTGCCATTTTCACAGCAGGGAGCGCCGGTCCATGGGTCGGCATCCCGCAGGACTTCCCCTCGTCAGGGGAGGCCTGAAACTAACACAACCGCGGCTGCGCGGTCCTCCAGCACCTCTGGCGAGGGGATGGATACAACTCCCAGTCCGCCCGCTTTGCAGCGGCGGAACAGCTCTCTTGAGCGAAAAAAAGACAGACCCCTCATAACGGGCCCTGAGCATAAGTAAACGCCTTAGCGTTCTCACCCCAAAAATTAACATGGCTTTCTTAATTCAGTGGAATTGTAGAGGAATTATGCAGAACTACAGCGACGTAACACATATTTTAGGGTCAATGCTACCCACAGTTTTATGTCTTCAGGAGACCAATCTTGGTCCACAACATGTGCATATCCTTAAACATTATAACATTTTTAGACGCGATCGCGAGCAGGCAAATCGACTCTCGGGAGGCGTCGCGATTGTCCTTCAAAGCGGCGTCCCTGCTCAAGAAATCAAACTTTACACAAAACTTGAGGCAGTTGCAGTTAGCGTCGTTACCTACAAAACAATAACAATTTGCTCTTTATATCTCCCCCCACACATCACATTAACAATACAAGATTTAGAAGGCCTGATCAATGAATTGCCGGAGCCATATCTGGTAGTTGGCGATTTTAACGCTCACTCCCCGTTTTGGGGAAGCGAACGCTGTGACTCTAGGGGCAAAATAATCGAAGATTTTCTACTCTCAAATAATGTCTGTCTTTTAAACACAGGAAAGGCCACATATTGTTGCCCAAGCTCAGCAAAAATGAGCTTCCTTGATTTAGCTTTCACATCACCGTCTCTTTTTACCGATTTTAAATGGGATGTTTTAAATGATCCTCTGGGAAGTGATCACCTACCCACTGTCATCAGGCTCTCGTCTTCCACTCCACTCATCCCCACAAGACCACGGCGCTGGAAATTTCACCTCGCCGACTGGTCACTTTTTACAGAAAGTGCCACTCTAGATAAAGAATTTTCTGAAGACCTCAGCATAGATGAAATTAATGAAAGATTTACTACATGCATAATATCTGCTGCAACACTCGCTATACCACAAACAACAGGACTCGTACAGAAGAAACACAAAGTATGGTGGACAGAAGAATGTACATTTGCAAAAAAACAGCAAAATAAAGCATGGGGCACCTTGCGCCGGTACCCCACTGCAGAGAACTTACTCATTTTTAAAAGGGCCAAGGCGAGATCGCGGTACGTGCGCAGGAATGCTGAGAAAACCTCCTGGCAGAAATATGTGTCCTCTATAAATAGTTCAATACCATCAAAGAAAATGTGGGACAAAGTTCGTAAATTCACTGGTGACCATACTTCCTTCACACTTCCGCTTTTGACAACACCCGGTACTCAAACAACATTAGAAGAACAGGCCAACATATTGGGTGAGCATTTTTCCACAGTTTCAAGCTCATCCAACTATACACAAACATTTCAAAAGCACAAAACAATAGTAGAAAAACAAAAACTTCCCTTTAGAACATGCATACACGAAGACTACAATCAGGTTATTACAATGCAGGAAATAAACACAGTACTAACATCCGGTAAAATGACAGCACCAGGCCCAGACAATATACATTATGCCATGCTTGCTCACCTCTCTGAGACTGCCATAGAGGCTCTCCTAAAATTTTTCAATAAAATATGGATGAGTGGAGAAATCCCCCAAGCATGGAAAGAAGCAATCATAGTACCCTTCCTAAAACCTGGCAAGCCACCAACTACTCCCACCAGTTACAGGCCAATAACACTCACTAGCTGTATAGCAAAATCATTCGAAAGCATTCTAAACATCAGACTAACCTTCATACTTCAGTCCCGGCAACTTTTAGATATACACCAGTGCGGTTTTAAAAAGACATGTTCCACAACCGATCACATCGTTCGCTTTGAGAACACAGTTCGGGAAGCGTTCATCCACAACCAGCACTGTATCGGGGTCTTCTTCGACATGGAGAAGGCTTACGATACCACGTGGAGGTTCGGTATCCTCCGTGACCTAGCGGACCTAGGTATCCGCGGCAGGATGCTGAGCTGTTTGAATGACTTCCTAACCAACCGCACGTTCCGAGTCCGCCTAGGTGCAACCTTCTCCAACACTTTTACACAAGAAACTGGCGTACCCCAGGGGTGCATCCTCAGCACGACCTTATTCATCATCAAAATGAACTCAATAGGAAAAGTAATCCCAAAATCCATAATGTACTCTGTTTACGTAGACGACCTCCAAATAGCATGCACGTCATCCAGCATACCCACCTGTGAGCGACAGATACAAATAACAATAAATAAACTGGCTACCTGGGCAGATAGAAACGGATTTAGATTTTCCCCTCAGAAAACAGTAGCGGTTCTGTTCTCTTTGAGACGAGGCCTACAGGCCAACCCCACAATATATCTAAACCAAACCCAATTACCTGTCAAACAAGAGCATAAATTTCTAGGGATAACTTTCGATAAAAAGCTCACTTTCTTGCCACATATAAACACCTTAAAGAAAAAAGCTTCCCAAGCCCTCAATGTGCTAAAACTACTGTCAAGAAAACGCTGGGGATCTGATAGGGCATGCCTATTACATATATATCGTTCTCTGGTTCGCTCTAAGTTAGACTATGGGTGCATAGTATATGGCTCAGCAAGACCGTCCTACATAAAACGACTAGATCCTATCCACAATCTTGGTTTAAGGTTGTCTTCTGGTGCTTACAGAACTTCACCAATAGCAAGTCTGTATGTGGAAACGAATGAACCTTCCTTAGAAGATCGAAGAACTGCACTAACTTGTACATACATCCTCAAAATCCTTTCTCACCCCAAACATCTCTGTTACTCAATCGTCACGAAATGCCCATCCAGAATACTCTTCAACAACAAGCCTCACGCAATTAAGCCGTTGCTCTTGCGCTTCGAAGAAAAATGCCAAGCACTAAACATATTAAATGAAATTAAAAATATTGCCCCAAGATGCGAAGCGCTACCACCGTGGTACACTCTTCCCACAGTGTGTGACGTCACACTAACACGCCTCAGGAAAACTTGTACACCACACGACCAGATAATACAAGAATATCTAGCACTACAGGAAAAATACAGAAATTACACTCCATTTTATACTGACGGGTCAAAAACTCATGCTCATGTAGGAAGCGCAGTAATACAAGGAAAAAATGAAAATGCAGTACGACTTCCCTCATGTGCTACAGTTTTCACCGCGGAGTGTTATGCTATTAGTGTTGCGGTGCAGAAAATAACAAATGAAAACATCAAAAACAGCATCATCTATACAGATTCACTGAGCGTCCTTACAGCATTAAACTCTAAAAATGCCACGGAGCCACTGATTGGAAGCATCATACATAATATAGTAAAGGTCACAACACAAAAACATGTTATAAAATTGTGCTGGGTTCCCAGTCACGTTGGCATTCAGGACAATGAGAGAGCCGACATGTGTGCTGCACAAACCAGAACCATGGAAATAAAACATGTGAATTTGCCTCCTAGGGATTACATGAAGTTAGTGCATAGCAGACTAAGAGACAAGTGGCAAGCTTCTTGGGAAAATGAAGGACACAACAAGCTGCATACCATAAAGCCCATTATAAAAGAATGGAAATCATGCCACCATAAAGAGCGTTTTATCGAAGTAATTTTATGTCGTTTACGCATAGGTCACACACACATCACCCATAACTTCTTATTAACAAAAAAAGACAAACCTGTGTGTGAAATGTGTGGTGAAGAGCTCACAGTAAATCACATTTTAATTTCTTGTTCGCATCTCGAAGAACTTAGACAAAAAGTTTTTACGGTATTTTACAATGAACACATTCCATTTCATCCCGCATTGCTTTTAGGCGAGCAAACACTCGTCGAATTTTCACTTGTTTGTAAGTTTCTAAAGAAAGCCAGTGTTTTAAATCTATTATAATGTAACCTCTGTACACTTGACATAGCATCATCTAACCTTGTGTTTGGCGCATGATAGCCATAGTTGCTTATGCGCCATAAAACCCCATACTACATACTACATCTGAGCAATCTGTAGAAGTTCTGTTAAAATTTTTTAACAAAATATGGGTAGTAGGGAAAATACCACCTCCTTGGAAAAAAGCCGTTATTGTTCCATTTCTAAAACCAGGAAAGCCACCAACCTCCCCTAACAGTTACAGGCCTATAACCCTTACAAGCTGTCTTGCCAAATCTTTTGAGAGTGTTATAAATATTAGATTAATGTTTATTCTAGAATCCCGAGAGCTTCTTATGTCCACCAATGTGGTTTTACAAAAACATGTTCCATAGTCGATCGACCATTTAGTCCGCCTGGAAAACACAATCCGAGAGGCCTTTATACACAGGCAACACTGCCTTTCAGTTTTTTTCGATATGGAGAAGGCATATGACACGACCTGGAGGTTCGGGATTCTTCGCGACCTGGCAGAGCTTGGTATCCGCGGGAGGATGCTGAAATACTTGAGCGACTTTTTATCCAACCGTTCTTTCCAAGTTCGTCTCGGCGCAACCCTCTCAAATAATTTTACTCAGGAAAACGGCGTTGCTCAGGGATGCATTGTAAGCACTACATTGTTCATAGTAAAAATGAATTCTTTAACCAGTATAATTCCACAGTCCATTATGTACTCGGTCTACGTTGATGACCTTCAAATTGCATGCACATCTTCTAGCCTGGCAACTTGTGAGAGACAACTACAACTCACAATGAACAAACTAGCACTTTGGGCAGACAGAAATGGATTTAGGTTTTTTCCACAGAAAACTGTTGCGGTTCTTTTCTCGCTGCAGAGAGCACTGCAGATTGATCCCACCCTCCACTTGAACGACACCACACTTCCAGTAAAACAAGAACAAAAATTTTTAGGCTTAACTTTTGACAAAAAGCTAACGTTTCTACCACATATAAACACCCTAAAAAAGAAAGTCACCCAATCCCTGAATATGCTCAAAGTACTCTCACGGAAGCGTTGGGGATCCGATAGGAGGTGCCTATTACACATCTATCGCTCTCTAGTACGCTCTTCGTTAGACTATGGATCCATAGTGTATGGGTCTGCGAGGCCATCATACCTTAAAAAGCTAGATCCAGTACAAAACCTCGGGTTGCGCCTTTCAACTGGTGCTTACAGAACATCACCCATAAATAGCCTTCACGTAGAAGCAAATGAACCGACCCTCACCAACAGGAGAACAATGCTTACCTGTGCATACGTACTGAAAATAAGGTCGCTACCGAAACATCTTTGTTACACCATAGTTACAAAATGCCCATCCAGAACACTGTTCACCAACAAACCTCAAGCTGTAAAACCATTGCTCCTCCGCTTTGAAGAAATATGCCAAGAAATAAACATACTAGATGCACTTCCTGATGTTTCCCAGAGACCCGATAGGTTGCCACCTTGGTACTTGTTTCCTGGTGTATGCGATTTAGCACTGACACACATTCAAAAAAGACATACCCCACTGGAATATATACAGCAAGAGTTTCTTGGAGTAAGTGAAAAATACAAGAATTGCACAGATTTCTACACAGATGGATCTAAGACAGCACTCTATGTAGGGAGCGCGATAGTGCAAGGGAAATGGGAAAAAGTAGCCAGGCTGCCTCAGTGCGCTTCAATCTTTACAGCAGAATGCTACGCCATTGCTCTAGCTGTAGAACAAATATTGAAGAAAAACATACAGAACAGTGTTATCTACAGTGACTCCCTCAGCGTAATTACAGCAATAAACCCAGAAATGCAACCGAACCCTTAATAGGAAACATAATACGTAATGTAATACGAGCTGATTCACAAGGACATACAATAAAGTTTTGCTGGTTTCCCAGTCACGTGGGCATCAGCGGAAATGAGAGGGCTGATGCAAGCGCCGCACTTGCCCTTAATGCAAAAATAAAACCAGTAAACATACCACATAAGGACGGCATCAAGTTAGTCCAGAATAAATTGAAGAAAAATGGCAGGCTTCTTGGGACAACGAGGTTACCAACAAGCTGCACTTTGTAAAACCTGTCCTGGGTGAATGGAAGACCTTTAGGCACCAGGAACGATTTTTTGAAGTAATTTTATGTCGTCTCCGCATTGGACATACACACATTACACATAATTTCTTACTAACGAAACAAGACAAACCCCGTTGTGAAAGATGTGGAGACGAACTAACAATAAACCATATTTTATTCTCTTGTGCAACACTCGAAAAACTAAGAAATAAGCACTTTACGAAGTTTTATAAGTAATACATTCCTTTACACCCAGCGCTGCTTTTAGGCGAAAATGTCATTGTTAACATATCTTCCGTTTTTAGCTTTTTTAAAGAAGCAGGTGTTCTTCAGAAACTGTAAATTTTGATCCACAGCTTTGCTTTATAATATGATGCATTTCACCCATTTTCTCATCCCATGAGAAGAGGGCTGAGGTGGTTATTTGAATGGTTGGGAGCCTCTGGATCCTTGCCCAGCCAAGGTTGGCTACTGAGGTTATCTGACCTTGAAAGCGTTTATTTTTAGCCATTTTTAAAATTTCTTTCTCTTATTACTACCAGAACGAAATAGCAATTTAAGTCCTCTACATAACCATGTTTCCTCCCACCTACAGAAAAGTGTTCATATACCTTGAGCCTGGCGCATGATAGCCTTAGCTGCATATGTGCCATTAAACCCAACACAACTACACTGGTTCATCTGTGTTCTCCGGCCCCACACATGCCATTTTTACCTCCTCCACAGCTCCTATGAAGAGGTTGCACAAGCCTCACGGGTGCATTTCACAGTTGGCTGTGTGCCCAGGCTGCCTAGGTGCAGTGGCAAAAGTTTGAATTGTTGCTGGCGGAACCGATTTGTGTTCGAATTAATGGGCTATGTTTTACATATACTTGAATGAAGCATGGACAGACCAAGTCATGCCGCTTGAATTAGCCAGCAATTTGAAATAATGAAGCTTGAATAAGCGAGCTTCACCATGTCATGAAATGTATGAATAATTAAGGAACAGGATCTTATCACATACATTTGAACTCCTGATGAGAAAACATTTGCTTGCAAGAAATTCATCCAAAGAATCAACTGTCGATTGCAGAAATTCTGCTCCACACGAATATGAGGGCTTCAAGTAAACAGCCTTTAAGAGCTAGTGTATGTGGCACAATCAAAAGCAAGGTGTTGAAGCATAGCTTCATTCTGCTAGGCACATGCTGCTACAAAATAAGGCACTCAAGCTACATTGTGCCAAAGTGAACAAGCATGCAAGCTCGCTGTACACTAGAGAAGCCAAAATAAATAGCCTTTGACATTGGCCGAGCTGGTGGCACAGAAGGGGCGACATCAGCCCGCGGAAGGGCGACAGGTGGTGTGACAAGTGGCAAAACCACAGCAAGCGGCACCACAGGAGCTATGGTGCCGATGGAATGACTGTGCACTAGAAAAAGAGGATACAGGGATGAAGACATTATTTCCTGTGGTAGCAAAGACAGGACTAGATCATTAGTGAGTTGTATTTAAACACATTAAAAGTATCTCCTACAGTTATGCAAGCACAGTGCCAGATTGATTAGAAACAAGCCGTTACAAGCAGTGCTTGGATGCTCAACAGTGGAGCCCTTCATTGGGTATATCAGACATAACCATCACAAAACAAACATTGTTTTAAAAAATGCCCATTTTCACTCTGACCACCAACGAACAATCACCTACTGGATGCTTGTTCCAAAGAAAAATGTGGTCACAAAATCAAACCTCGCGATTTAGAATCAAACGCAGGACACAAATTCCAAGGAATCATGATTTGCAATCTGCAAATGAACTACAAGAGGAATTGAAGGCTAAAGCTTGCCTGAGGTAACATGCATGTATGCTTACTTGCAGAGTTGGCATTCTGAGTGACACCGTCTCCTTCCCAGACCACCTCGTCAATCACGGCACTCACATTTTCACTCTGTGAATGATCTAAAGAAAAAATCGAAAACTTGCACACTGGATTAAGAGTACATACCTCAAGCAGAATGAATTTATGCTAGATGAAAACTTCTACCTAAATTACAAGCAGTACAAAACAGATGTAACTAACAAGTCAATTGTAGGAAAATGCACAATGTCAAACATTGTACACATCAAATACATGTGAGCACAACTATGCATAGCTGACCATAACTTCATCAAGAGCCACCTGAAACTAAGGAGTCATCCTTATATAACAGTACTGACGTGACACTGATGAATTCCAAATGTGGTTTTTCTCCTGCCCGTGCCTACGCAGTACTGCTAACATTTTATTATTATGTTGCTAGCAGGATGATAATTATAAGAGCGTATGCAAGCATCAAATTAACGTATGAGGGAGAATCGGAAAGTCTTTGCTCCTATTTTTTTTATCCAAATGACTGCTGTAAATGCGGAGTCAACAGATTCATTCTTATTCTTGGACCGGCCTGCCATCTGTTGGCTGCCATCGGGCGGAAACGCTCAAGAATTCTCGATGCGAAGAATCTGGTTATGCAAGGCCACATGTGGAACTATGTATCGTCCATAAATAGTTCAGTTATATCAAAACAAATGTGGGAAGAAGTCCGCAAACCTAATGGCAGCCTTTCTGCTTTCACATTTCCTTTCCTAACATCTCCGGATAGACAAACAAGCATTAGCAAACAGGCCGACAAACTAGGGGATCACTTCTCCAGTTTCTAGCTCCTCACTGCACACAATCATTTTTAAAGTACAACACAACTGAAAAACAACGACTGCCGACCAGTGGCAGTGCAAATGAACATTCCAATAAATTAATTACACTACAAGAAATCCGTACAGTACTTTTGACCGGCAAACAGACGGCACTAGGCCCAGATGAAATCCTTTATGAAATTCTTGCACACCCCTCTAAAGATGCTGTAGAAGCTCTTCTGAAATTCTTCAATAACATATGGCAGTCTGGAAAAATGCCAGAGGTGTGGAAAAATGCCGTGGTTGTGCCCATTCCTGAAATCTGGAAAACCGCCAACTTCGGCTGGTAGTTAGAGGACAATAGCACTTACGAGTTGCGTTGATAAATGTTTTGAAAGTGTGCTAAACATTAGGTTAATATTCATCCTTGAATCGCGCAAACTTCTTGATATCCACCAATGTGGATTTAAAAAAGCATGCTGTACAAATGATCACCTCGTCAGTCTTGAAAACGCAGTCCGTGAAGCATTCATACACAAACAGCGTTGTCTGGCAATATTTTTTGACTTGGAAAAAGCTTACGATATCACCTGGAGGTTTGGGATTCTTCGTGACCTCGCGGATCTAGGTATCCGTGGCAGGATGCTAAACTGTCTAAAAGACTTCCTCTCTGACCGTTCCTCTCGTGTACGTCTAGGTTGCACGCTTTCAAAAAAATTCATCCAAGAAAATGGCGTACCGCAGGGTTGTATACACCTTTTCACGGCCTACCCTTGAACCAGCTTGCCTGCGCTGGCGTCCCTGGTGTTGAGGGTATCCTACCATAGTTGCCACCTCTCTCCGAGCTGTGACATCACCGACTCGCCTAGCGGTTCCACGGCCCTGTGTGTGGTTTTCGAAGCGGAGTGCTTCCACTATGTCGTACTCTAATCGAAAATCATCTGGCCGGAACTGCGCTGTCTACGGCTGCACTAACAACCAGCGCAACAGAAACATTCTAGGCATCATCGTGTGCCCACAGCACAGCGTTTCGTGAGAGGAGTGTCGATGCGATATGTTTACTTTGCATCGTTTCCCCACGTCGCCTGCACTGCGGCAGCAGTGGATCGCTGCCGTCAACAGGAAGAACTTTGACGCGACAGAAGCCTCCCGTGTGTGCTCGCGACACTTCGTCGAAGGAAAGAAGACGGAGGAAAACGCTGTCCCCATGCTGGATATGGGCTACGAAAAGATAGTAAGTTTCCGTTGTCTTTCGCTCGCGACCCAGATGAGCGCACACGCTTCTGCTACAACGATTTACCAGCATCTTTTTTTCAGGTGGTTTTTGGACGCCGCCGCCTAGTCAGACGCACAGACCGCAACCGAAGAAGGTACGCTGTGATGTTTCACGTCCATATTTGACAGCCCGTGCCTCTTTGTAGATGCGGAGATCGACTGGTGCCAAGACGAGGTTGTGCAGCGATGCTGGACAGATAACTGACGTTGGCGCGCAAGCGTGCCCAGATTTAGTAAGTTTATTATCTTCTCACTGTTACAGTGCAGGCGCAACGAAATAATCAAAACAGAGAATGGCATGCTCGTTTAGGTTTTGGAGCTTGCGCGGTTGAGTGACATCGCGAATCGCCGAAACCAGACTCACGTTACTTTACTTTTTCATGTGCTTCGGAAATTACCTGCCGTTTTTTTTTTTTGCACCGTTTCATAGCCAGACAAGTACCATTGAAAGGCCTCTACCTCATGGGCAGAAGAGTTTATAAGTGCACGTGCAGCATTAAGTGAATGCCCTGAAAAATTTTCTCTTCCTCTCCTGTACGTGGGTGCATAATTTACATACTAGACTGTGCTTGTATTATGTTTCGGCGTAGTTAACTTACCAGAGGGTGCTTCTTTCTGAACAAGTTCTTTCCTCCAGCTGCAATGACACATAGTTATCCATCTAGGGTGAAACTGACATTTTTAATGATGCCTCTGCATTCATGGTGAATGTGGCTATGTAAATGTCACAGGTTACGAGGAAAGCACTAAATGGTAAAATTGTTATTTTTGTGCAGTCCATGTCTGGTGATAAGGATACTGATACACCACTTGAGGAGTACGAGGCTTGCTTGGCAAGTGAAAACCTTGCATACCACTTAATGTCCACAACTTTCACATTCTGGAGCACATTTGTGTGCATGTCATGGCATCATTGATTGCTCGCAGCTACACCCTCCTAAGTCATTAAATCATGCCCTTGTGAGACGTTTGGAATCATTGTTAGGTCTAAAGTAATGCAAATGAAAGCTCTTCTAAACATTTTTTCTTTTGTAGAAAGTTGCGCAGGCATATCAAGTAGGAACTATCTGTACTGTCGAGGACAAAAGTTTGCGGGATGAGAGTTTTTGGAAAAACGTTTATTGTAGCTTCACCTCGCTGCCCAGTCGCCCGATATTGCTACCGGAGGAAGGGGCATTTAGGCCTTTAACACCTTCATTCAATATTCATTCATTCATTCATTCCAAGAACTCAAGTCCCATAAAAATTTGTAAGCGATAGTACAGCTTGCGTCAGTATATCCACTAAGGCAGGACGCGGTCACCCTAATGTTTCCTTCCGCAGTCAGCATCTAACGCTTAAGGTGCCAAAAGGTAGCGTCATTAAATGCTTTATGTGATACAAGCTGAGAGAGAAGTTCATACTCATGCGGGCATATCTGAACTGCTAATAAATACAGACTTTGTTCAGAATGGAAACTTTGAAATACAACACCATTGTGTAGTTTGGAGCAAGGGCTAGTTTCACTTCATGACTGCATGGTGGCCGACTTTGTGCATCATTGCAACACATACCGATATGTCACTGCCTCATAGGCAGAGGTGTTTCTGGATAAGTGCACACAGAGCATTAGGTGAATACCCTTTTTTTATTTTTGCTTCCTTGTATGTATGCATGTAACTTGCACACCTTAGTGTATTGGTATTTTATTCGGCCCTGTTCATCCACCCAACAGTACACGTTCCAGCTTTCAATGCATCTAGAGTAAAATGTGGGTTGCCTGACTGACAGTGCATTGACATCTAGGTTAGGTGTAAAGGCCAGTTTCACCACAGAACTGCATAAATGGTTGAGCTGGTGCTAGATAGCAACATAAGCATAATTCTGACCAAAAGGCCACTGGTCATCAATATGCACTGCTCATACCGATAAAATAGTAATAAAAATTTGAAGTGCTGTAACTCTTTTCTGCTGGCGCTAAATCAGACATTGGGTCCCAACACTATGATGCATTAAATTGCTAATACCCATCTGTAACCTATCTTAGTGCATATTAGATAAAAAGTAGTCAGTGTGAAGCGAAACACTGTAAAATATGTCTTTTATTTGGTCAACGGTTGAATTCTGTACCAGAAAATGGATTTGGCTTGCATAATGGAAATTAGCGGCGACAAATATGCATGCTGCAACACATTTTTCATTTTATAAATGAATTAAAACCACACATTGGTAACTGCACTTTATATGAATTGATACAGGCACCCAATGACATGGTCGAGGAGCCAAAATCAGATGAAGTGGCAACTGCCGTGGCAAGTGCTTTCCCAGGTGCCTATGTTAGCACTAAGTTCCACATTAGTTCTAACAAGTGAATGTGCTTAGTACTATGATCAACAGTTGACATGCATTTTTCTTCGATGCAGGTAGTGCCCGACATGGCCGAGGAGGCAATTCTAGACCAAGTACTAATACCTACTATGGCAAGTGCACTCCTATCATCTGCAATCTGTTGTTTTAGTTGGCTGCGCTCAGAGTGCACGTGCCGTGACATATTCAGCACTTGTGCTTCAATTTATGATCTGGAGGTAACAAGGACTTTAGTGCGTAAGCCCTAATCGAATGGGTACAAATCCCGAGCAAAATTGTTCGTTGTCTGTCTTCCGTGAGCTCTCCGTCCCGCGACATTGTTCACTCTGTAATCTCCTACAAAGAAAAAAATGTGTGCTTTCGCACTGACTTGAATGTAGTAAACATTCTCCGTGTGCTTTTGTATATGTTTAGTAGACAACACTTGTAAGGTCGCGCTAAAATGTAAAGATTTGCGGCTAGGTAAATAGGTTCTCTTCCCATACCGGTCTTCAAATGTTTGGGGAAAAAGCTCCAAGGTCATCTTGCATATCAGAAAGCATACTGGGTGCTACTGCACATAACACTGCTGCTCACACTGAATGCACAACATTTTTCCATAATGCAGGCAGCTGCTGAAACGGCCGAGGAGATGACGGAGGATGAATTGACACCTGCCGTGGTAAGTGCCTGCCTGCCTCCAGCTGTGTGCTTTTCTCTGAGTGTTAATGTCATGGCTAAGGGCAGACGGTTATACCCAGAACGCGCCCTCCCCGAAATCCAATAACAGTGCGTCTCTGAGATGCTGATGATTGGTGCCTCAGCCTGTGTAGAACTAGTCTGTGCCTTGAAGATGATAGCAGCACGCATTATGACAAGCGTGCACTCTAGGACAAGTATCACACTGCCAGCAATACTCGATGCACATTGTTTTTTATTATTCAGGCAGCACCAGAAATGGCTGATGACAGGATCCCATATGAAGCAGCACCTGCCATGGTAAGTGGCAACATGCATATGTGCCCTTCATGGTACAAAGCTTTCATCGAAGCTGATGGAAAATGGTTGCATTCATTATGCACAAGCTCTGACATGCACAAATATGTATCACCCCGCAGGGGGGCGCCTGCAGTTTGCAGGCGTCGCGACGGTGAGTGGCGACACCGCGGGTTCCCGAGCATCCGCAGGGACATCTCCGCAAGGGGATGATGGTGAACTGTGCATCACCACGGACCCGAGCACCCGCGCCTCGCCGTGCGTGGCATCGCCGTGTCCGGGGAAAAGGGGATCCTGGTGGTTGAGCCGATGCCGAGCGTTTGGACCCTTAAGGCCCCTTGGCGGAAGCAACACACCACTTTGGCCCCAGCTTCCTGCAGACGGCACCTCCGGCCTGACCCGACCGGGGGGAATCGGCAGTCGCCTTTTCCTATCCTCCTCTTCATCTTTAACTTTCCTATCTCTGTCTCACAACTCTCCTGTATCCTACTCACTTCTTGGTTTTTCCTTTTTTCCTGGCGGCGAGGGTTAACCTTGTGTGACCAACTACCCTGAGTTGCGTCATATTTGGTTATAGTTGAGGTGTACAGCTGGCGTGGGCAGGACTTGCTATCAAGTTCCTGTCCCGTCCCCTTGTTGGACTCCGTGGTGGGTGGCTGGCACCATGACCGAAAAACAAAGTTTTTTTATGGCTCCCCAACTTTCAAAACCCGATCGCTCTCTCAAAAGAGGGCGGAACGAGGCAGACAACTTCTTTCAAAAAAGAAAAGTAACTTTCCCCAAATATCATGTGATCCACAGTGAACAACAAGATAAACAGGCAAGAATAATATCCCCCTTCCTTGTGTCAAAGTGCTTGACTGAAACCCTAGGCATTGGCTATAAGCTGTCAAAAATGGCCAGCGGCGACTTATTGCTCGAACTGTGTGACAATGTCCAACATTCTAAGCTCTCCAACCTAACGTCCATAGGGGAAATCCCGGTCTCCGTGACTCCTCATCGCTCACTAAACACTGTCCGAGGCGTAATATCGGAAAATGATTTTCTTCACATAACTGAAAAAGAAATGCTCGAAGGGCTCATCGACCAAGACGTCATAGATGTCCACCGAATCAAAATCCGGAAGGACAACAAGGAAATAGACACAAAACACATGATCCTGACGTTCAACACCAGCACCCTGCCCGACACAATCGACGTGGGATATTTGAAAATCAATGTACGACCATACATACCAAACCCTCGCAGGTGTTTCAACTGCCAAAGGTTCGGCCACGGCTCACAGAGCTGCCGCGGTCGTAAAACTTGCGCAAAATGTGCCTCTAAGGATCACCAGTCTGATGTATGTGACGCAGCCCTGTGCTGTCCAAACTGTGAAGGAGAACATGCTGCATACTCCAGGGCGTGTCCGTCCTGGAAGAAAGAAAAAGAAATTATCACCATAAAGACCAAAGAAAACATTTCTTTTAAAGAAGCGAGAAGGCGTTTTGCGCTTACAAACACATTCTCCTTCACAGCAAAACAAAACTTCGCTGATGTGGTGCGCAGGGGCGTAGCACCGCACAGCACTCCGGCACCTGCCAAGGCCGCTCCCACCGAGCCTATGGCAGGGCCATCCACGCCCCAGGCAGGGTCAGCGAAAGCTGCCCTGTCACTGCCAAAGCAGGGACCGCCGGTCCATGGGTCGGCATCCCGCAGGACCTCCCCCCGTCGGGAGAGGCCTGAAACTAACACAACCGCGGCTGCGCGGTCCTCCAGCACCTCTGTTGAGGTGATGGATACAACACCCACTCCGCCTCCATTACAGCGGCGGAACAGCTCTCTTGAGCGAAAAAAAGACAGGCCCCTCATAACGGGCCCACCTCATAAGTAAATCTCCTTTCATTTTCTTTTAAAAACACAAGCATGGCTTTTTTAATTCAGTGGAATTGTAGAGGACTTATGCGGAATTATAGTGACATAACACATATTTTAGGGTCAATGTTACCCATAGTTTTATGTCTTCAGGAGACCAATCTTGGTCCACAACATGTGCATATCCTGAAACATTATCAAACTTTTAGATGCGATCGCGAGCAGGCAAATCGACTCTCAGGAGGCGTCGCAATTGTCGTCCAAAGCGGCGTCCCTGCTCGAGAAATAAAGCTCAATACAAAACTAGAGGCGGTTGCAGT